>CM053786.1:807642701-807890201 GCA_028749045.1 Cupressus sempervirens | reverse complement strand
CTTTTCTATGATATAACTCAACCTCTCCTCTAGGTGCTCTTGTTATCTCATTTGATCAAATCATCTTCATCAATCAAACAAATGATATTACTCAAATCAACTAAAGAGTTGTCTTACTAGCAAGTAGAAGACTTGACATCAGTGAAAAAATAATGTTTGAAACACATACTTATACTTGTATCAATCTTTTCTCAACAAGGATTTCATGTTTTTTCTTTAGTTGTCTTATCTCTTCATTCAATGTGTTGTTCCTCTCCAATAGATGCCCTATTATTGCATCAGTTTCACTAGAATTTCCCTTATCAAATAGACCTTCAATGTCTTCCTCATGATATTGTCTATCATTTTCCTAGATTTCCATCTCTTTCCTTCTCTTTAAAGATTTCTTCAGTTCTTCTTGTGTTGTTTCAAGCTACTACGGTGCAATTTGTATATCAAGCTTCTAATTTTAAATGATATTTATCAACTTATAGGCCTCCATCTCCAAGATCTTGCCTCTCAAGTGGTTAGACTTTTTCCAAGAGAACAAAGCTAAGATACCAATTCCTGGAATTCTAATGAGAAAGTTAGATATTGAGAGGGGGGGGGATGAATCAAAATCTATAAAACTTTTACACTTTGAAAAAAATATCAAATCTGATAACTTCACCTCTAATCCTAATCTCAACAATATCATAAATCACATAAAATTTTGTTTTGACGACATATTAGATCTAATAGTTGATCTCTAAGTGTTGTTTCATATTAGTTTCTAACACTTAATTATTTTCTAGGTAGTGTTGGTTGGTCATCACTGCGATCCATCCATCCAAAGAAGTTCGAGCTATATGAACTAATCTATATTTCACTACATGTCGAACAAGTCAAAGATTTTTGAATGTTTTCGTATAGAGTGAGTTACAATATATACCAAGTGAGTTAGTATATGTCAAGTCTATAGAAGCTAAGAGATGACATGGATGTTAGTTATGACCGAGCATTAAGACATTCAATTTTTGAGTAAACCAATTTTACCATATGTATTTGTAATGGCACAAATACTTATGTAAATCATTTTGGTCAACTGCTATGCAACATTTATGGATTATAAAGACAGTTAAGAATCAAATTACACATTTTTTTAGAAGACATCAATCCCAAGAATGGTAGTGTAACAATTAGAAAATTAGAAGGACCAAATGACAAAATAATGTATTCTAGATTGTTGATCTTGATCTAGAACCTTCCACAATTGTCTATTTAAGAAGAGATCAAGCCCTAAATCATAAGGATGTGAAGGTAGATTGTGAATATGCAGAAGAGGCTAAGGAACATAGCAAGGAAGGGTAATTTTGATACAATGATCAAACATAACAACCTAGCAGTGAAGGGTAGAATAGATAAAATCAAATAAGGAGATCAGAATTAGACATTGAAGAGAGAAGATCTATAATAAGTTTCATAAGAGAAAACTGTAGGATTAGGTACTAAGACATTTCAACCAGTGTATTAGGGAAAATCTCTTAACAGAGTGGTTTTAATAGGCTTAGTTAAATCTCTTAATAGAGTGCCTACTTCATTGTAAGTTTAAATCCTCTAATCAAGGTAGACTTAATAGTCTTGTAATTATTTTAACTGGACAAACCCTTCATAGGGTTGATCATCAAAAGTGATCAAATTGTAGCCCTAAGAGGAAAAATTTGTTGTTGTAGCAGTAAATATTTGTGGGTGTCATCCCCACCCCAGTTTTACCTTTACCTTGGAGGGTTCCTAAGTTACCAAATTCTTTGTGTTATGTGTTTATATTTTCATGGATGATATTCATAGTTAGATTATTTTTAGTTTTATAGTTCATGATTATATGGTTTATGATCTAAGATATGAGATGGATTAGGAGTGAATTTAGTTAATCAATTTTTTTTTAAGGAGATAAAGTTTTATAGATCCTGATTCACCCTCCCTTCTTAGTATCTTACTTCTTAATAAGACTTCCAATAATTGGTATCAAAGCTAAATTCTTTTTAAAGAAGTTTAAGAAGTTGAGAGTTTAGATCTTGGGGATGGAGGCATACAATTGGGAAAGAAATTTGAGAATCAGGTGATTGACATCCAACTTGTATTGCAAAAACTTTAAACAACAAGAGAGGAATTGAGAAAGTCCCTAAAGAAAAGAAGAGAGTTGGCTATCCAATAGAATGACACACTTTATCAAGAAGTTGACACTAAAGGATTTTTTGACATTGGGAATTCTAGTGAAAATGATGCAATAATAGTAGACCTAATAGAGAAGAACAACAATCTGAGTGAAGAAGTTAAAGGATTGAAGAGAGAGCATGAAATTCAATCAGTAAGGATATGTGAGGTAATTGAGTAGAAAAAGAAAGCCAAAGAAGATAAAGTTATGGCTAAAGAAGACAAAAGACAAATGAATATTAGACTTGAAGAAAGGTCATTTGATGTGCAAAAGCTTACAAACACTTAGTTAGACATGGTGAATCAACTGCTACTTGTAAATTAAGAACTGAATTAGAAGGACATGGAGATCACAAATCTAAGGTCACAGAGTGACTAATTGAGGAATGGGTTGAGATCTAAGAAGGAATTATTGGAGAGGAAGAACAAACCTAGTGAAGCTATAAGATATTTTGAAGAACTAATGAAATCACCAAGAACAACTAGTGACACCTCCGGATTAGGACATATCAAGTGCCACTCATCTACCAAAAAATAAGAATCATACAAGAGTCGAGAGAAAAGGAATGCAAAGTCAAAAGGAAAACCTATATGCTACCAATATTGTAGAAAACTTGAACACACAAAAAACATTTGTAGAAGCAAGAATGGTATCCAAAATCCTAAACCTAAGTTTACTAGAAACTATTTTAATTGCAAGAAACAAGGACACCAAGCACATGAATGTAGGTCAAAGGAAAATGAAGCACCTATTACACCTAGACTTGAAGGACATTGCTACATCTGTCAAAAATATGGAAAATAGAGCTCAAGAATATAGATCCAAGACAAAATCCATATGGACATCTAAAAGGAAAGCACATGTACCTAAGCAATGTAACTCTTACAATTGGGATTATAGCACATGGTATAATTTTCATTATTGTGAAGAGTATGGTCACATTCCAAAAAACTTCATTAGGACACATTTTGGAGGCAATAACAAGAAATGATTGAATGAAATCTTAGTTTTCTATAGTTTTTGCTTGGTTGGACATGTTAGCAAGAACTATATGACTTGAGCTCCAGCACCAAACAATCAACACAACAAAGGAAAAGACAAAGCTGAGATAAGTCAAACATAGAAAAAGAAAGTAGAAGCTAAAGGTAATAGATCCAATCAAGCTAAGATTACCCTGTATCAAGACAAATCTCTTAGCATGGTGATTTTAATAGACCTAATTAAATCTCTTGATAGAGTGCTTACTTCATTATAAGTTTAAATACTTTAATCAAGGTAGAATTAATAGCCTTGTAATGATTTTAACTGAGCAAGCCCCTCATAGGGTAGATAATCAAAAGTGATCAAATTGTAGCCCTAATAAGATAACTTTGTTGTTGCAACAGTAAATATTTATGGGTTTCATCCCCACCCTAGTTTTACCTTCACCTTGGAGGGTTTCTGGGTTACCAAAATATTTGTGTTATGTGTTTATATTTTCATGGATGATATGCATAGTTAGATTCATTTTAGTTTTACAGTTCATGATTATATGGTTTATGATCTAAGATATGAGATGGATTAGGAGTGAATTCAGTTAATCAGTTATTTTGTTTCCCAATAAGACTTCCAACACTTACAACTAATAACATCCATGAAACATGTAAACAAATAATCAACACATAACACAAAGATTTTGACTACCCATTAACCATCCAAGATGAAGGTAAAAGTGGGGTGGGGGTGACATCCACAAATCTTCACTATTGCAGCAATAAATTTCACCTATCAGGGCTACAATTTTGATCACTTTTGATGATATACCCTATGAGGGGTCTTCCCTGTTAAGATCTTACAAGACTTATATAGTATACCTTGATTAAATGATTTAAACTTACAACTAAGTAAGCACTTTATTAGGAGATTTATAAAGGTCTATTAGAACCACTCTGTTAAGAGATTTACCCTGATTACACTTACTAGAATGTATTAATACCTGATCCTCTAATTTGTACTTCAAATGTTGATAATTGATCTCCTCTTTATAATCTCTGATCTGATCTTGAATCTAATATATCTATATTGTATCCCTTCACTTCTCTAATTAGTTTCTTTGTCTAGTTTTCCTTCACACTTTGCCTCTAGCATCCAAACTTGCAACCTCTCTCACACACATAAGAAACTAGGGTTTGGATCCTCCTTTTATAACTGTCTATAGAAATTTCCATATCAAAATCAACGATTCAAATCCATCTCTTTTTCCACTTAGTCCTTCCATTTTTTTGATTGCCTAATCACCTCACATAGGGATTAATGATCCATAGAAAAATGTGTAATCATCTCCGTGGTTGACTCCTAGATCATTAAATCGTGCCTTCAAGTCAATTAAACTAGTTTACCTTAATGTTTGTGTCATTCCAAATAAATCTATCAAAATGGTTTCACTCGACACTTGAACATGTTGATCCTCCATCATGTCTAATCTTCATGTTATCACTCAACCTCTATTTGTTCAAGTTATACTGTGTGACTTGACTTCTATGTGCTCAAGATACACTATCTTCTATATGACTTAGTGTGTATTGGAGTACTTGGCAACCATAAACTTTCTTGATAATAGTAACTTCTTAGCTTCAACTAAATTACATCCAAGTCTTCTATGCCTTGTTCGGCCATAGTAGGATGGCTCAGTCATAGAGATGACTGACCAACTATGCCTAATGAATTACTAAGTTTTTTACTCTAATAGACAACATAACTTAGGGATCAACAACATCATGTTACAAAATATAGGCATCATGGCACACCAACTGTCTCCAAGAAGGATTGTATTCCCAAAGCATAGGAAATATGCTACAATAGATAAGGCATACCCCGAATTGTAAGGAACTTGACTTATAATCCATGTAAGGTCTAGCAATCTAAGAATTATGTCCACATGTGATCCAAAAACATAGAATGGTACACCAAGATCATTGCAAGTTGTAGATTTTCCATTACAAGGTAAAAATTTACCAATGGGCCATAAATAAGAAAGAACTCACTACTAGAGAGAAGATGAATCACAACACGGTCTACAATGATCCAAATGAGATACAATTGTGTGAAGATGGTTCAAGATGGGTCTTGGTAAGATATTATCATTGCGCAAGCCATCATGAGCACATAAAGAATCGATAACAGGATTTCTTGGACTAGAAATAAGAACAATGTTGAACAAGACTATTTTTTGTTTTTGAAAGACAACTTAGAACCCAAGGTACTCTTGTATCATTGGAATAGATGTTATGTTTTATATTATCATAGCTTCTTCTCTTGGACCTCTAGTGAAAGGTATTACCCTCCCCAATTAGGATGAGCTAATCAATGCTCAATTTGTTGACAATAGTGCTCTTTTCTTGAAAATCTATGAAGAAAAAATTGATAATTTTATTAGGTAAACTTAATTTCCTACTTGACATCTAGAGAAGAGGTGGCTACTCACAAGTATATTGTTCTTGGTTGGTCTAAATTAGCCTTTGATTTGATGGTTTCCCAAGGATTGGTGTGGGATGGGCCTTCAACTATTTTCAATTATCTAGGGATATCTATTTTTGTCTATCCTAAGATATGTAGGTGTGGGTTTACTCAAATTTTGAATAGAAACACATGAAATGGAAAATACATTTCCTTTCTTTGGGTGGCAAAGTACGAGTAGCTCAAGAACTATTAGCATCTCACTCAATCTATTATTATTCTTCCTAGCTCTTTGTCAATTATTAGATTAAAAAAATAGATTGAGTTATGAGGGATATTATTTTGTCTAATGGACTAGAATCTAAGAAGAGATATTATTTAATTAGGATGGCATTGCACTCCCATGAAGTTGGGAGGGTTGGGGCTTAGAGACTTCTTCTTTTGTTTCTAAATAATTCTTCAAGGCCTTACATGGTAATAATCCCTCCAAGGTAATGGTTATAAATAACATTATGAGATATTTTGTCAAAAAAATTAAAAGATGGAAAGACATTTCCTCTTGGAACATTCTCATAGGGAATTTTAATATCAAGTTTTATGGTTCTAGTATATTTACCTCATTATGGAAAGCAAGGACTCAGGTCAAAAGGTTGTTGTGATCCAAGACTTTTGTGGGTAGTTCTCTCACATAATACATGGTAGATAGGTCTTCTACTTAGAATGTCCAATTGAACAATAAAACCCCTTCTCTCACCCAAAGTTGTTCTAGTAAACATTGGGCTTCACTTAGGATTTCCCTTATTAAGGAGGTGAACTGATTGATAACCATCTTGGTTCTTGGGAAGCTTTGAAGGATAAGTATGGTATCCCTCCATCCCAAAAGGAAACATATGCATCCTTGATTTTTAAGGCCATTGATAGATTCTTTCTTGGTAAGATCTTATACAATGATTCATTTCTCAAGCAACTTAAATGACAAGATGTCACTAACGTAGTTGATGTTACCACTAAATAGCTATATAATATGTTGAGGGAGGACTCTTGTATTCTTAATTTGTAAAATCGGTGTTGGAAACTTCAATGCTCATACTCTAATTATATTTTTCTTCTTGATTTGATGTGGTGCCAACCCCTTGAACCAAAGAAATTTTTCTTTAGATGGACATTTTTGCTGAATAAATTTTTTGTTGTCTTTGTTTATCATCCATTGTTATTAGTCCCCCTTCTTGTTCCATTTCTAATGTGCTTGAGGTAAATGAACATATTTTTAGAGTAAGAGTTTTCTTATTTGGTTAATTATATTTTCCTTGGCTCCCCTATGGTGTGGAATTTTCATCTTGGTATGTCTGGATTGAGGTCTACCCTCTAGTATGATGATGTTTGTAATCATAAACTAAATAAATTTTGGGTTGTTCTTTTCTATTGAGATCTTATGGTTCCTTTGAAAAAAAGTGAGGAGGTTTTCTAGGCTAAGAAGAGATTGCTTTCTGACTTTAAAATTAAATTCACACATTATCTTATAATGATTTAGATGTCTTGCTTGAAACTCCAAAAAGTAGATTTTTTATTCTTCTTGAAGGAGGAGCTCTCCTTATCTACAAACTGGGCATTCAATCAGTGTACTACTTCAATACCTATAGAGATATGTTGGACTAGAAGGAGCAAGATATATTGAACTAATTTATAGAGGTTAAAGGAATTAATAAGGGATTAAACAAAAGAAAAAAGAGGCTAAATTAGTAGATGCACCAAGCTAGGAAGATGCAGTAAATGCTCCTATAGTTATTGATCCTACACTAGGGAAATATGAGATTGATCATGTTGAATACAACAACATCATTGGGTCATGAGAGTCTTGATGACCTTTTTTAGACTTAGTACTTTTCACTTCTTCTTTTCAAATTTCTCTTAGATTCTTGATGCAAGGCCATTTTGATATGTAAAAGAAATGCAATATGCATAATAGGTTGAGATCACAATATCTAGACTACGAACAATTAGTCTCCATTTAATTTTCCTTTTGACAATGATACTATTAAGTTCTTGATATAGTCATATTGTTATCCTTTTCAAACTATTATTAATAGAAAAAGTGTAGAGGTGTGTAAGGTTTTTTCATTTTGATTTTGATTTTTTTTAAAATTATGTAATATATCAAATCATAATTCATTGAAAATTTTAATGTTATGCCATTATTGTTTATAGACACCTAAATCTAATCACATAAATTCATAATCAAATTTAATCATCTTCTAAAGAATATTTTAATTAAATATTAACTATTCAATTATTTTAGCATTATCCACTAACTAATTAATTATAGCCCAATTAATAAATTAACAAACAACCAATAGTCTAATTTATTATTAAGATTGTGCAAAAGAGGTTTGTAGAAAATGTGCTCTACTAGGGTTTGTATGGCTTCTATCTAAATCCTCATTTTTTGGCCACTTTTCATACCACATTTACTGCGAGACTTGTTTTCATTTATAATGATCTTGGCCTTCTCAAGCCCAATAATTGTTTTTGGTGTTAGAGTTGTTGTTGTTGGGGAATAGCCCCGCCGAACAAATGCCCGTGCAAGTTCATACCCAAGGTGTTTTCCAAGGTAATTCCTCTCATGATATTATTTTGAATGTCAAGGAATTTGATAGTGCATGCACTTGGCTAGAACAACAAACCCTGATTGGGTATTTTGTGGGTTGCACTCCTTCTGGAAGCATGTTGTGGGAATGGGTTTCCAAGGTATGGCTAGCTCAGGGTGTCTACTTTGAAGGCATTCAAAGCCTTACCAAAGGCTTTTTTCCTTTTTCATTTTGGCACTCTTAGCCAAGCTAAGCTTGTTTTTGTTTGAGGTCCCTGGACTGTCAGGTCCTCTCTTCTGGTTTTTTAGTGTTGGTTGCTTGATTTTGTTGTTTCTAATGACCATAAGCTTAAGGTGCAAATATAGGTGGAGTTCCATGGGCTTCCTATCCCATGCTAGTCCTTTTTGCAAGCCATTACATAAACTATCATCAAGGTTATTTTCCTTGAGGCAAACAATTTTTCCAATGCTCGGCCCCGACATAGGCTATGTGTTGAGGTCAACCTCTCTAGGGACCTCAAAGAATTACTGGAAATATAGATAGGTGGTACCACCTTCACTCAAAAGATTATTTACCTAAATGTCTCAAATACCTATTATCAGTGTTAGTCCACAAAACACAAGATTAGGGATTGTTCACTGTTGGAATGAAATCATCCACTAGTCCCGAAAGCCAAACCAGCTCTAGCAACCCAAAAAGATGAATGGACTACTATTGTGAAAAAAAGCAAGGGCTCTACTGCAACTAAGATAGGCTCTTTCACCTTGGATAATGGTTGACCCAGCTCAAGCCTAGTGTTATTAGAGCCTTTGGTCTCTTTACTCCCCCTGCCACCTATTTTAAACCTTGGTGCTCAGGGGATAGTGGGCATTGACACCCTCGACCCTTGTCCTTATGGGTTAGAGGTCACAAGTAGCATCGATGCTTTTGTCACAGACCCTCTGTCATTCTCATAGCCTAGAAGGCCAAGATGAGGTTCATGATAATGGGGAGAAGATATGATAAGTCATTTCTCTTGGAGACCCTTCATTTGATACTCCCACATTTTGAACAACTTCTCTCTTGGGGACAAGGAAGACATGCAAGTTGGGTTATCATGAATTGTCTCTCATGGAATGTGTGGGAGCTAACAAACCTCCCTACAAAATATTATGTTCATGATACCAGGCATTGGATTGGTCATCTTGATGTTCTTTGTCTTTAAGAAATTAAGGTTGTTGGGTTTCTTCTCACCACAACCTACTGAGCTATTTGGTTGAACAATTCCTTATTTGCTCCCCAACATGAGGTTGGACGAGGTGGTGTTGTTACTCTTCTCTCTCCTCATATATTGTCTTTTCAAAATCATTCTTTTGATATTGTTAACATTTATGACCCCAATGGTGTTGTTGAATGCTCACACCTATGGCGTTGGTTGGTGGATCACTTGCCACTTGTGACATGGGTTTTTTGTGGGGATTTCAATATGGTTCAGCTGGCTACTAACAAGGAAGGGATTCTTCCTTTTTGATGGGTAGCTGGTGAAAGAGAGGCTTGGTTTTACATGCAAAAAAAGTTAGGCCTTTTTTTATCCCAATCCTAATTGCCAATAGTCTGATGGGATTCGGCATAATTGGTCCAACTTTCGAGCTGGGTTAGACAAAGTATTAAAGAGACTTCACAAGGTTATGCTTTCAACTCAATCCTTTTTTTCCTCTTCACATGATCATGCTCTACCTATCACTCCTCTACCAGATGTGACCTTGTTAGATCATTAGCCCATCCTCTTTTCTATCGCCTAGCACACAGCTCAGCCTTGTCCTTGCAAAATCCAATTTTATCTCAATACCTCCTTGTTGTCCCATCCACCCACTGTTTCCCATATTCTTTGAGTTTGGAATCTTGAGCCTCAACTCCACACCTTGATTGGGTGGATTTAATGGTGGAATGACACCATTCTCTATACCACGAGATTTCTTTGCATTTATGGTAGACAATTGGCCATATATTGCATAATGAATTCATTTGATACAAATCTTTAGGTTTGGATTGGCAATCCTTGACACCAAAAACAAGTTGCAAACATCTATATTGCTAGGGGAACTCAGATTAAAGCCCATCTCCATTGGTTGGAGGTTGGCAATCAAGCTTCCAAAGAATTTTTCAATGTTGTGTGGGCTTGTCATTTTGTAGTAGGCATCAAATGCATAAGGGAAGACCAGAAAATTCTGTGTGACCTACCTAGCATCCTTCAAACTTTTAAGAATCATTATTGGAAGGTATTCATTACACAAGGGCCTTCTATAGCGTGTGACTAAGCATTACAAACCTACCTTGCTGCTACTCCCAATAGGATTTCTCCAAAGTAATATGTCTTTTGCGAGAAAAAGATAACACTTGCTGACCTCAAGGAAGTTATCCTATCCATGGCCAATGATAAGGCCCCTGGTTGTGATGGTTTTCCATTTGAATTTTACAAAATCCTATGAGACAATATTGGCCCTAATCTGCATCAGGTGTATCAAGAAGCTTACAATTATCATTCCATAGGCAACATTATTAATAAGGGTAATATCAAATTCATACCTACGACTGGTGATCCCAAGGAAATCTGCAATTGGAGGCCCATCATTTTTTTGAATGTCTCTTACAAGATTATTGTCAAGCATCTCTCCCTTAAAATCTGGCATCTACTCCCTCAAATTGTTTGTCCTAAACAACCTAGTTTCATTAAATCCAGATATATTATAAATAATATTTTTGTCATTTGGGAAGGTATGGAGTGGGCTTGAAAGTCCTAACAATAGGCCTTGTTTCTTAAGATTTATTTTGCCAAAGCTTATGACTGAATTGAATGGACTTCCATTTTAGTCATGCCCCAAGAACTGGAGTTTGGCCCAATCTTTCTATAATCAATTTAGATGCTCTTTGGTGATGCCTTTTCTTGTATTACCATAAATGGTTGGAAATATAAAGCCTTTGGGCTCTACAAATCTATTTATCAAGGCTTCCCTTTAGCACCTTCTCTTTATGTGTTGGTAGCTAAAGGGTTTGGCTATCTTCTTGCTAACACTATCTCTCAAGGTCTGGTGCATGGCATTGCTCTTTTGGATTCCACTACACAGCTTGTGAATGACCATTTTGTGAATGAATCCTTTCTTACCCTTTTGGAGGATGAAGACAATATTGGCAACACCTTATAATGCTTGGATACTTTTTACCTTGCCTCTAGGTCTTTTATTCAATAGTACAAGACCATTTGTTATAGACAATCCTTCTTGATAGACCCTCAATGGTTGTAGCGCTAAAAGTGGAAAAGGGTTTAGCATGGAAAAATGTTTAAGTTTTGGGGCATTCCATTTTCTTTCAAGCTTCCCCTGTGGAATTATGGAATGGTTTCCTAGCACAGAGTCCTAACATAGATTGAGAAGAAATTGGATTATTGGATCAACAAGTCTCTCTCCCTTGTAGGAAAATTTCATATTTGTTTTAAACTGATGGCTAATATGCATGTCTACTACTCCTCATTTTGGGCCTTTTCCAAAGAATCATACCTCAAGCTTGAATGCCTCCTAAAAATTTTCATCAAGGCCTCTAATGTTGTGCATCATGGCTTTCATAGAGTTGCCTAGGACTTTTGTTGTTTGTCCAAAGACTCTGGTGGTCTTAGACTGCTTTGCGCTCGCAAATAGGGGATTTCCCTCTCTGAAATGTGGGTCATTTAGGCTCTCACTAGTGATGAGGCCTAGAAAATATTGTTGTGGCATTGCATATATTCAAGCTTTCTAGTTAACCAACCTACCTAGAAGTGGATTGAATTTCAAAACCTTCTTGTGACCATTGAACCTGTGCAAATTCAAGGCACTTTTGTTTATAAAAGTGTTTGGAAAACCTAGGAAGCCATCAAGTTATGTCTTTGCTAGATTGGCAATGAGTTTAGAGATGGGCTCTCTATGAACCAGCAAAACTTGTGGTGGTCTCCCTTGTTTGTTGTTCAAGGTGTTCCACTAGCTAAATGTCAAGGAGCTAGAGCACTGCACTTATTTTAAAGGGGAATCAAAACACCCAATGATTTATTTTCTAGGGTTACTATGAGCCTTCACTCATGAAAGGACCTACAGGTGCAGTTCAAGCTTATCCATCCATATCAACATATAGTTGATCTTCTAGTTTTTGTGATGCCTCCTCATCTATTGCACAAGCTTTGTATTTACTCATCTCAGCCATTGTGAAAAGATTGGAAGTGGTATCCTGCCACTCCTATGACTAGTTACAAATCCAAGTTAGGCTATCAGTGGTTGGTTCCACACCTTTCGATGGTTGATACTCTCAATCAACATTGGCGTTTGCAATCCTCTCACAAGACTTGAAGTCTTAGATTTTCCACTATTTGGAAAACCATCACAAAGCCAAAATTCCACTATTTGGAAAACCATCACAGAGCCAAAAATAACTCACTTTTCCTACTATCTCCTTTTCCAAGGGTTTCCATTGAGCCCTCAACTTTGACATTTGGGAGTCCCAAACCCTAGATGTTCTTTTTTTGGCTAGCCAAAAAGTTTCCTGCATATTTTTTGGTTCTACAAGTGAACCCAGAACAATTGGCTCTAGATTCATGACTTTTTAAAGCCTTTTTGTCAAGAGGCCTTTACATGGCATATGGTTGTGGTAGGAGATTTTCCTAAACTTGCTTTTAAGCACTCCTAGATATGGTATGCTTTTAGAATGGAAATTTTATTTACTATTTGGAAGGACCGCAATTTTGTTTTATTCTCTCACAGTTTTCTTGATATACATGTTGCTATGTACTCTAAAGCATGTATTTGTAATAATGTCATGATGTAGATTCAAGTAAAGACAAAGGTCACACTAGAGGTTTCTCACCTATAGGAGCTTTTAGCTCATTGGGGAAATGCCCCTTGTATGATTACCTGAGTGCCACTGGATGCCTCATCTAATGATCATACTCCTCCTCATGGTCACTAGAGAGGTTGGAGCATTCATGTGCACAGCTCACATACTCCTAGGTTGCAACCTCATTATCACTCTCCCAGTGGTGGTTTCAGTGGTCACCTCCACAAAGGTTGGGTTTGGGTTGGTCCTTTATGGCTCCTCCTGTAGTCCCTAATGTGGGGTGGCCTTCTGTACATAGAGACCCCAAATTGGCTTTCCCTCAACTGGACTTAGCTATCTCTCCACCTAGACTGAAGGCATAAAAAGAACTTGATGATGTTGATGTTGCCCCTGATGATCGTTGTGCTCCCATTGAGCCAACTGCCAACAGCAAGGACTTCTAGGGTTCTGATGATAAAGACCCTCCCTTAGCTAGCACTGCTCTTGTAGCTTGAGGGTTTTATTTATTATGTTAATATTTTTTTATGAATAGTTATCTTATCAGCTTCGTACCAAGTGAACTCGCAAGGTGATCTTGTATCCCCCAACCCTTTTTTGTGGATATGTATCTTTAATATTTAATTAATTGGAAAGGTTTATTCATCAAAAAATATTATTAAAATCCTCATTTCTCTATTAAATTAAATATATGCAAAACTCATTTAATTTAGTCTCCAAAACCCCTCTCTATTTAATTAATTAAATCTCTCCACCCACAAACTTATCCTTTAAACCAACAGTTACCTAAACTCAACTCATGCACCAAATATTCCTCTTTTAATTATATAATCCATTTATTTTATTAAATCTCATCCACCAAAGATTCTTCTTTTAATTAAATAATTCATTTAATTAATTAAATCTCATGCACCTATAATTCCTCTTTTCATTCAATAATTCATTAATTTAATTAAATCTCATGCACCAATAATTTCTCTTTTAATTAAATAATTCATTTATCTAATTAAATCTCATGCACCAAACATTCATCTTTTAATTAAATAAGTTATTTATTTAATTAAATGTCATACACTAGTAATTTCCCTTTTAATTAAATTATTTAATTAAGCTCACCCACCAACCTTTTCTCTAACAAATTCATCCACCTCCCACATCCTTCAGTCAACTGAGCCACCTGATCACCCACCTTAACTAAAACACATCTCCTCCTCTTCCATGTCTAAAATCCCTCTCCAGATCACTCGCATAAATTAACGCATGAGTTATTCCCTCTGACTCAAGTCCAAGTCCACTCTCACGCCACATCTCCTTCATCCATCTCTAAACACAGAAGTCTATCTCCTCCACCTATCTAAGTCAATTGAAGCTTATCTCACACCTCACTCGGTTAACTATCCATCATGAATTCTAATCTCCTCCACCTATCTAAGTCAATTGAAGCTTATCTCACACCTCACTCGGTTAACTATCCATCATGAATTCTAATCTCCTCCTCACCCAATTGCTTATAAATTGAATCCTTTGCTTCTTACAAATCATCTACCTTCAGAGTAGAATTATTATACCATTTTGAGAACTAATTACTTTCAAAGTGCTATTTGGAAATATTTAGATTTTTCATGCATCCATCTATCGATTTCATCCATTGTTGAAGCTTGAGCTCTTAATTTGAGCACACATTCAGGATCATGACCACATCTACATATCAAGGAGGCTACAAAGACTCACGGGTTTGAATTCTTTGTTTGGGTTTCCTTATTGGTTTATTGCATATGTTTGTTAATTGATTTGGTTTGTTAGATGTTTGGCTTTGGCTTTATATCTTTTGCATCTTGATTCTAATGTGTACATTATTTATGATTGTTTGTATGGTGTGTTGCTTTTGTAATTTGTAAAATTGCTCAATTTTTCTCTTCAATGCAAAAAATCCCTTGCTCTAACCAAAGAATCTTTAATGGTGAACTTGGATTAGTTCCCAAGATGCAAAATAAATCTAATTTGGTTAATGTTTAATAGTATATAAGTAGTGTTGCCATGACCAAGAGGAACACTCCAAAGAAGAGCTATACAGATGCTCAATATATTGTTATGATGCTTCATTGAAATAGATGACTAATTTCTTAAGCTAATCATTCTTAATGATCCAACTAGATCTCTCTTCATCATCAAGCTCTCAAAGTTATATGCACCAAAGACAAGCTTTATTTAAAATTGTTCAATGCTAGCTTAACAATGGTTGAAGGGTATTTTGACTGTTAATCACTTTTGTGTTGTAAGTAGTGAAGATTTCATTTTTCATTAAATCACTTAAATAAAATGAAGAAATTATATTTTGACCTTTGAGATGTTTATTTTTTGATTGCCCCTCCCAAGTCTTGTAAATTTGTACACTCTATGAAAGGAAAAATATCTTCTTGTATGCTTTATGGGAGGAACACTACCTTATTCATGTACTCTATGAAAAGTGTGATGCCCCTTTACGGATTATAATGGCACGAGAATTACATAAAAACAAATGAAACGAAAGAAAATACATGGTTCTTGTGATAGACCTTATAGTACATAATCAATAGGCTTGTATGTTATGTTGAAGGGATATCTCTTCCACTAAATTCAACCTTGGCTTACATTTGGACAATGTCCTTTAGAATACACAACACAATAAATTTGATGTGTTTTAGAATATTGTCTTTGTGTTTTACACCTATCATACCACAATTATTGTGGAAGCATTAGGGGTTTTTAATATGGCTCTGACCAACTTTGGCCTAGGAGTTGATGCTGGAGTTGTTGCAATAGATGCTCATGTCGCCTCCTCCGAACAAACCCCCATGCAAGTTTGTTCAAAAAATGTTTCACAAGGTAAGGCCCCCCCGATATTGTTCTTAACATTTTGGACTTTGATAATTCTTGTGATTGGTTAGAGAAGCATACTTTGATAGGGTATTTTGTGAGTAGAACTCCTCTCGAAAGCATGCTTAAAGAATGGGTTGCCAAGGTCTGGACTCCTTATGGGGTCTAGCTTGAAGGCATTTAAAGCCTCAATGAGGGATTCTTTTTAATTTTAGTTTGCAAACCCTTCCCAAACCGATGTGAATTTTAACCACGAGCCCTAGACAATTAGGTATTCGCTGCTTATTTTTTAGCGTTGGTCCCAAGACTTCTTTATCTCAGATGATAAGAAATTGAAGGTCCCTATGTGGGTTGAGTTTCAGGGTCTCCTTGTGCCTTGTTGGTCACTCATTCATGCCATTGCACAATGATTTTATATTGTTGGTCAAATGATATTGTTCTTAACATTTACGATTTTGATAATCTTGTGATTGGTTAGAGAAGCATACTTTGATAGGGTATTTTGTGGATAGAACTCCTCCTAAAAGAATGCTTAAAGAATGGGTTTTCAAGGTCTGGACTCCTCATGGCGTTTGGCTTGAAGGCATTCAAAGCCTCACAAAGGGATTTTTTTAATTTTGGCTTGCAAACCTGTTAGTGCTCGATATGGTCACACTTTTAAAACTTCAAGTTTAGAGTTTTTGAACCACTTCGAACTAAAGTTCGAAGTAGTTCAAAGTGGTTCAATGGTTCAGTTGACTCGGGTTGCAGGTTCAATGCAAGCGAGGTTCAGACTTTGGGTTTTGAAATGCAGATTGCAGAAGGTATTCAGGATTCCATGGAGAACACCCAGAGTTACATGCGATTAAAGACAGTAAAAATAGGCATTTGAAGTTCATAACAAGAGCCTGAAAGTGAATTCATTGCCAAAGCATGAATGAAAAAATGAGAGGTTGGGCTGTGAAAGCTACATGGTCTGAACATGGACATAGCTTACACTTGAACCCGATAAAGAGAAGGTTGATCTCTTACCCGAAGCATGGAATTGAGGGCCAAGACAAGGGAATGGCATGAGGTGTAAAATCTATCCTCAGATTTTTCTATTCCCAAAAGCTGCGGTTCAAAATATATATATTTAGATTATGTACATGGACTCAGATTTCGAAGTATATATGTAGCATTCTCTCATCTTGGAGCCCAAGAGTGAATGCATGCACAATAGGTGCAATGCGGCTTTCCGGAACCTTGGAGTAAGAATGTACAAAGGAATGAAGGACTATGAGCACGCCAAGAGAGAGAACAGCCAGTGGACATACAGTCATGCTCACAAAATACGATTCAGAATTGTTCCCAGCAGACATTGTAGCTCAAAAAAAAAAAAAGTTATATCATAACCAGTCTTGATGAGTCTGTTATTTTTGTCAATTCTGCAATTGATTGTTTGATAATGGAGCAGACTAGCGATCATGCATTCGGAGCTTTCATTTTGCAAATGGTGATGGATCAGATAAAATAATGTTGAACATTGATAAAACAACTTTGCCCAACGTTCCGTACTTCGGTACTTTTCAGAATTGTTCAATGTTGCATAAAGTGGATGCTTGGAATCATAGGGTTGAAGAAGCTAAATCTCCACTATTGGTTTCCACTTTGAACTTATACCAGAAATTTCAAGACCATGGTGTGGTTTTGATTTTCCTTCCTAGAAGACATGAGAATCAATGAGACTCCACTGTGGAGAACCTCCTTCATGCGGGTTATTCTAGTTGGATAATGTTGATAATGCAGACTAAAGATGAAATGCAGATGAATGCCCATTTATTGAGAGTTGTAATTAGCGCAAGCTATCTCAAACCCATAATATGGAACACCAAGAATCTTAGAAATAGGGGAAATACCAAACCTTGAATATGGCATTAGATCACCAAAAGATCTTTACAGACTTTCATTATGACTCTATGATTCTTCAAAAAACCGATGCATGGAAACAATCATAATTTGTATGCAATAATTCAAGAAATAACCTATGGCATGGAACAAAGGCCGAGTTCCATCAATGTGAGTAAGCCATTCGACTAATTGCCTATGGTTTCTGTTCATGCAGACCCATTATATTTCACCTGCAGACTCATCTTTCATTTTTCTTTATATGCGAAGGAGACTTGATTCGCACATTAATACAGTGGTAAGCGACAATGGAAAAATTATGAAGACCCCTGGGCCGCCCATGGTGAATATCTCCCCATTGCAGAGTATTCATGACCTCATAATCGGGTTTGAATCTCCTGATTATATGCAGCCAGAGAGCATGTGTATGAATCTCTACAATAACGAAGCATCAGGTACAAACCATCTTTGAAAAATAACATATATGAAAGAGGAGCAACATCCATATCGAAGCAACTCTTGGGACCTGAGCTGCAGTGTAACTATGATCAACTACTTGCCAAGCCACGAAATAAGCCTGATGTCATATTTCATTAGCACTAAGATTTGGCTTACTAGCCGATAACAAAAGATACCAGGATTGCATCATTTTGGCTTGCCATTGACAACTCCATAGATGACAATAGGTGTCTACATTTTGTTCCAGAGTCACATCTCGAACCAGAATTAAGAGACCATAATACTTTTCATGTTGATTGTGATAAGTACATACAATTTCAGCTGAACTTTCTGAGGAAGACGAACCCAAGGCTGCAAAATTTAAGCATGGAGATGCTACTGTGCATCATGAATGAGTAATACATAAATCAGGTGGCAACTACAGCAATTCTAGTTGGAGAAGAGAAAAAGATATTATAATGTTTTAATAAACATTATATTATCTCTATTTGGTAATATTACTCAAAGATCAAATAAAAATGGAAACCCGAGGGAGGTGGTAAGAGGAAAAGTATGATGTTAGTAAATAATGACATGTGGAGTCCCTTTTTAAGTAAGTGTTATTTCTTAACGGAATGCAAACCAAAAGACAACTTTTGATTCCAAATAAAAGAAGCTTAATGCAATGATTTAGAGAAAATCACAATAGATGTTTAATGAAAATTAAACATTAGGCACATATGTAAGAATCAGAGGGAAAGAGGTATATGGAAAGACACGAGACTAAACAGAAAAGAAATTGTAGAAAATCTTTCAAGAATTAGTTATTGAAAAGGGCTGAGAAACCGACAGGAGGGGGATAAATAAGCAAGCAATAGAGGTGCAGAGGGTTCCAATTTTTCTGAGTTTTGTTGCGAGACTTTGAGCAGTAGTAGGATTGGGAGAACTATGAATACAGTTAAAGAGGGTTCCAATTCTTTTTCCTCTTCTTCCAGATTGGAGACTGTGTGTTTCAGGTAGGAGGAGAGGAAGTTTTTGACAGGATGGTTTCATCTTCTTGAGGGGCCAAACGAGTGCAAAGCACGAGCATAGTTCTTTTCTTTTCAGAACTGTGTGTCTGAGATTGGGTAAAAGTATTTGATGCTTGATGTAATATGATAGGAAGAATTTCTATTTTCATTGAATATTAGTTGGATTGTAACCTGTGAAAGAAGCTTTGTGGTCTACATAGTTAGAGAAGGGAGGCTGGAGGTGAAATGCATTTAACTTTGGCTATAATGTGTTTTTCCTTCCACTGAATTCGTACTTTGAGGCATTTTCAGTTTTCTCTCAACATTACAGTTCAATGTCATTGTTCTTTTGTCATGTTAAAGGCTCTGATTTCAATCCTTTCAGGAAGATGAAATAGTCAGTTTTATTCTTATTACATGATGCAACATTCAGCAAATGAACTTTGATGCAACATTCAGCAAATGAACTTTGTGTCATTTGTTGTTCTTTAGTTTCTTTTCGTGCTTTAGTATAGATTTTCACATCTACGTTGTACTTACGAGTGGATGTTTGATATCCTTTTATGCTTTCTGGTAAAAGCATTTACATTTGATTCATTGAATACCTTGTACGGGGAGTTGTACCCGATAAAAATTCAGAGGAAGGTTATTAACCCATGATAACCTATCCAACTGTTGGTGTTAGCTTGTTCTGTCATTTGGGCATCCAGGGTCATATTTGCATGTTTCTTTAAAGCAGGACAATCTGTTCACTAACAAAACCCTACCAAGACCAACATGAATTTTAACCAGGACCCCTAGACAATTAGGTATTCGCTAATTATTTTTTAGTGTTGGTCCCGAGACTTCTCTATCTCAAATGATAAGAAATTGAAGGTCACTATGTGGATTTAGTTTCGGGGTCTCCTTGTGCCTTGTTGGTCACTTATTCATGCCATTGCACAATGATTTTCTATTGTTGGTCAGATGATATTGCTCTTAACATTCAGGATTTTGATAATTATTGTGATTGGTTAGAGAAGCATACTTCGATAGGGTATTTTATGGGTAGAACTCCTCCTAAAAGCATGCTCAAAGAATGGGTTGCCAAGATCTGGACTCCTCATGGGGCCTACCTTGAAGGCATTCAAAGCCTCACTGAGGGATTTTTTTAATTTTGGTTTGCAAAACTTCCCAGATCGACGTGAATTTTAACCACGAGCCATGGATAATTAGGTATTCGCTACTCTTTTTTTAGTGTTGGTCCTGAGACTTCTCTATCTCAGATGATAAGAAATTGAAAGGTTCCTATGTGGGTTGAGTTCCGGGGTCTCCTTGTGCCTTGTTGGTCACTTATTCATGCCATTGCACAATGATTTTCTATTTAAACTTATATGAATCAAACAAAGAACAAATTATTCTATTATGAGATATTGGTAGATTCTTTTGAAACTATGAGTTAGTGTAAAATCAGCATACTTTTATTTAGGAAGAAAATATATTAAAAAACCAACAAATATCATTATTCCACTTAAACAATTATTTGTTACTTCCATTTAAACAATTATTATATTTTAATTAAAAAATTGGAAGTGGCAAATTAAATCTCGAGCACAAAATAATAGCACTCACAAACTATGACTTTTTTCACAGATTTTGATGCTAAGGTCACTGTGGATCTATAAAATCAGCCATTCAAAGGCGCCATTTGAGGCAAAATTTGGTGATTAAAGGAGACTGAAATTCTTGCTTAAGACACTCGAGACACGGTTTATTTGCATTTTTGTCGCGCACAATTCTATAATTTGTTTACCTATGTGATGACATTTGAAGGCCATGCGAACCACAGATTGAAAAAATCAGCGATTTGACTTGATTGAAGGCATCTATAATATGTGATTATCATGGCGTTTTGGCTTTATGATTGGTGTGGCATTTTTTATCTCTGTATAGCGTACAAACGCTTTCGTTCTCTTTGTTGGAGGACATCATTGGATGTGATTATTTTCCCAGGTGTGTGAGGTATGTGAAGTTTTCTTTGCGTGTGAAATTTTAGCAAGCATGGATTCTAATCAATTTGTCGCACCATTAAGACTCTTTAAACTGAAAGTTCAATTTGTGCTCAAGAACAAAGGGTTGTTTAGGGCAATAGTGGGAATGAAGAAATAACACGTTGCTGATGAAGGTAAAGAAAAATGGTTTAATATGTGTCATCAAGCCTCTAGATCTCGTGTTTGAATGCATCCTTTTAACTTCTCTTTGATGAAGAGTCCTATAAGCATTAAGTTTGATTTGCATTAGAGAAACTCCTTGTGAAGGTAGATGAAATAAAAGATCATAAATTGGAAAATGGGCTCAGAAGTTTGAGTCCAAATACTTTTGACATTCTAGAGGAGTTCTTTACCAAGTTCAAAATTCAAATTATCAAGGTTACAATTAAAGAATGTGGAATAGACAAAAAGGATAATCAACCCATTCTTTCTAAGCTCTACAAACTAGGTCTTGAAGGTCTTGACTATATTGTGATTTGTCCACCTTTTACACCACCAAAAGACTCTTGAAACTATGGGGAAAATGCCTTCACTAGATGACTTTATTGTCGACCTGACTAGGAAGCAAAATAAGATAATTCAGATGGGCACATTGAAGTCTTTGAAACCTCAAGCCCTCTTGTAATATCCTCCCCTGATTTGAACTTTGACTTGCAGAAATTTAACTTAAGGAATATTGTCAAACACTTTGTATGCAAACTCATAAAGCTGATTTCCTCAATAAATTGCTTTCCAATGAGTAGATTTACGAACAACTATGAAGTGACATTAAAATGCATAATACACATCATAACATTTTCACAAACACTTGGCACACATTTAATAGTATATGAAAAATTTGGAAACTCTTTCAATCTGCTAATAAAGGGTGATTTTTAAATGTAGATGTGCACTTACAGCTGCCTTAAAGGCTGCAACAACTATTCAGACTTGTATTCAACAATTATTATGCAAAATATCAAAATTTGACAGAAGAAACCTGGAATTAGTTGCCGTAGTATTTTGCAGATGTAGTCGGCCAACCCTCCAAACTTCTAATCAGATGGAAAAACAAGTAAACTTGATACCAACACTGTTCACGCCGTACTATAGCAAAATACTGTTCATGCCAACTGTAGCAAAATACCGTTCATGCGGCACTATAGCAATAACTAACTTCAGATCTGCACCTCAAACCCTTGTAAATTTCTTTATACAAACGCCCCAAATGAAACCCAATGTATTTCCTGAAGTGAAAGCACCCTTGATCCTCCTGACTGTGTCTTCCAACAGCGAAGAGAATGCTAGCAAAGAGGAATTTCGTCCTCCAAGCCCGATAATCAGATATCCAGCAGCATAACATTAATCTTCATCCAAGCATACAAAAGAAAACTCTTCCATTTCTTTTATAGTGTTCTCACAAGAGCTCAATCTTTCGTTTTCTCAATGTGGGATAAAACATAACTCCCTTTATGTACCTTATGTCTCCAATGTGTTATAAAAATAAAGGGAACTCTTTTAATTTAAATATTTCCCACAAACTATAGTCTATGCATTAATAAAGTTAAATATTTAAATTTAACTTTATAAAATGGCTTTATCAATGCATAACAAATCTTATCAATGATAAATAAGTCTTCCTGCCGATTTTAAACAATTACCATCGACATACCACTGCGACTGAATGTCCGGCCATGTCCAAAATGACTTACTATAAATAGTAAGTATGCCCAAAGTTGCCTCAGAACCTCTCAGAAAGACCTGCAATTGAAACTATCTAGGCCAAATGGCCTCTAAGCCCTTTTAATGTCCTAGTTAGCCTACGGGACTGTGGGGAAATAGGCTAACGACAACATCATGCTATGAATGCTAGAAAGGGGACATTACACCTCTTTGTTGGGACTAACAAACAAGAAGCTTCAAACAATCAAAGGACGACACAAAACACTTAGAAGGACAAGGATACCAAGGAAGAACAAACATTTAAGACTTCTAAAGTCGAAACTAGAAAATAAGGGAAACCTAAGAAAAAGAAATTTAAGTGTCCTATTACAAAAAAGCTTGGGCATCATACACACAAATGTATGAAGAAGAAGATTGACCACCTCATACATCTTCTTGAGAGGGAAAAACAAAGGGCTCATTAAATTTCCATCTTCATCAAGCCATGAACCCATTAAGACAAAGGGGAAAGGTTGTGATGGTTATTCTTCTACATCATCAGAAAGAAGAGCTTTTTGTGCTACTATAGGTATTGGATTAAGGAAATAACTTATCAGTTCTAGAGCTTCACTTCACATTTTATGCTCTCTTTATGGGTCTTGTGTTATGCCACCTATTTTGATGGGTAACAATTCAAACATTAATGTGATTGGGAAGGGATCTATTAATATTGGGGATGACACTTTCAATGATGTGTTATGTGTACCTCATTTGTCTAATAATCTTCTTTGTGTTTATTAGATTAACCAAGATGGGGCAAGGAAGATTGAAATATTTATACTTGATTCAATTATTGATTATTGCTACAATAATGGTTGATCTTACATCGCTATCATGCACCTTTTCATATTTCTCTCCTAATGATGGCATTGACCCTTTTGTTATTGATCACACTTTTGGTGTGGACTACAATCCTGAGAATAATCTTGGTTACTTGTAGTTGGGTATTCTCTTATGTAATCCAATTCTTGATCCTTGTAATTCATCTCCTCCATCTATTGTTGCATCCATAGATTTTAATATCACTTGTTCGAGAACTTTAGATGATTTAGTGGAGCATGTTATTCTTGTTAGGATTAATTAGACATAAATAATAATTAGATGCAAATATAACTAATATCAAAAAATAATAAATCGCACAAAAGAGAACACAAGACACAAAGATTTAACGTAGTTCACCCAATCCTTGGGCTACATCCATTAACAAGTCCAATATTCTTATTATCCATTGATCACACCATGATTACAATCTACAATCCCTTACATCACAATACTATCACAGAAAACTACAATCTCATCATACACTATGAAATCCTTAGCCCTAAATCATTTTATACAAGTATTTTACCACTTACAAATTAGGGCTAGAAGAAGTCGACCAATATAAAAAATATAACTTTTGATGCCTTTTACAATAGTAAATTCATTTTTGGCTTTGGGGGCTCTATCACTCGACCCTTCCATGTATCGTGATAGGGAGTGTGTTTGGGCTACAGACCCCAGGACCCCACAAGGGGCGCTATCCTAGGACCCCACAAGGGGTGTTACCCCTTACCCCTAAAGCATGAGGGCGTTGTCCCCAAACTCCTGTAGTAAAATTTGGGGGAAACCACGCCGAATGAAGTGGTGAAAAATTAACCTCAGAGTTTGATTAGGCTCCACATCACAACAATTCCATATCTTTTATTTACAACTATTTGGAATGAGTACTTGACAAATATTGCAAGTTTTGTCTTGTGAGTCCTACCTTGCAGACTTAGAAGAAACGATTGAGGGTTTTGATATTCTCTTTGATATTACTTCATATGGAGTTGTATCATCTTCTTCAAATTTGGAAGGGCGTCAAACCCCTTGTTCCTACTCTACATTAGTTGTCATAGTTTGGCATTGGTTTGTAGGCCTTTGAGTAACTTTTGGAATAATTATAATTGTTTGTGGATTTTATTCTTCATTCATACTAGCCATCATTTTATTAGATTTTGAAGCGTCATTGCCATTAATGTAGCATAGAATGCATGATTTGATTGTGAGACCATTCAACATCAACATGGAGGCAGATGAGCAAAGTTTAGCAATTTTATTCATATTGAATTTTCTTAACTCGTGTTATACCTTTAAGGAATCGAAACACAACTTGCATACTTGATTCTACAATTCATTCATATACATGCATTTTATACCTTTTAGGAATGTTATTTGATGGGCATGGATCATCATTAGCATCAATTGTTGAGCATTTACCATCAGTAATGGATTTTTCATTGAGGTGGGACTACATGGTCTCTCTTGTTCTATCTTATTGGGGGAAGGGTGGGTCGGGAAGAGGGGGGACGGTGGGTCTTTTATCTCACATGGGCTTTTTTCTTCTCATCTTCAATAACACTTTTTTCCCTCCATTTTGGGAGGGATTTTTTCCCACTAGTTTTTCTAATTTTCTCCACTTTACGATAGATTATATTGTACTTGGGTATCTCATTAGACCTAGTTGTCGAGACCCAAATCCTACACCAACATTAGTTGTGGATTTAAAAAATGTATGAAAATTCACAAGAGATCCAAATGCTTGTCCAAACCACCATATGGCACAAGCCATATTTAGGCAAATTTTGACATTGACGCTCTTAAAGGTAAGTCGAAATGTTTAAAATTTAAATATGTTTTACAAATCTAGTCACTTTAGTTTAGTAAACTTTCTATGTTTTCAAATTTTAATTTTAATCTTGAGTTAAATTTTTATGACTATTTTAATCTAAAAATAGGTTGCCTTTAAGACCCGCTCTGCTTCCACTATTATTTTGAGGCGCCTTGTTAAGGTTAAATAACATTGTCTATAATGGTGATTGGTGCTAATTGGAGTATATGAAAGCAACCTAATAGTGTCAAGGCAAATACCATCAAGGCATTGATACTAGATGACTCTTGGTGGGCTCATGTTGAATACTTCATATAAGGTTCACTGAACCTATATTGAGCATGATCTGATACACTGACATAGATGAGCCTTGTTTGAGTGAGGTATATGATGACATTGACTCCATGATTGAGGATATTAAAAATATCATAAATAAGAGAGAGGAAGATCTTGATGAAAAGTTCTTCAAGGAACTACAAGTAATCATAGTAGAAAGATGGGCCCTTCACATCTACTTACCTTTGCATTAAGCCCCAGGTTCTATAGTCAATCAATCCTCAGTGCGAGGACCACTAGAGTTGCCCCATATAGAGATCTTGAAGTTGCTCAAGGGTACAAAGAAGCCCTTTGAAGACTCTTTCCCAAGCACCTACGACCTACAGTGAGGTTTAAATTCATGATTTTCACGAGCACTGATGATTGTTGTCTTGTAGCTCTTGGAAGACAAGAACAATGTTGATGCTCATAAATGGTGGTGCTTCTATAAACAGATGTACCAACACTTGCAACCCTTTGTCATCAAAATTTTATCACAAGTTCATTCTTAACTCTTAAGATTCTAATTTCTAAATTCTTGTTAATGAATAATGAATTTATACTTTTATTCGGAATGCTTAACTCTCTAATTTTAAAATTGTAAATCTTGATAGATTGCTAGTTCATTATCATCTTATAGGAATCGAGGCACATACTCCACCCACTCAATAAAATGCAACGGACTAAACTCTAAGAAGGCAGATATCTTGGTCTTTGTACATTCAAACTTGAGGCATGCAACATGCAAGACAATATTTAAAATATGGTGGAGACAAAATATTGGGATGTTGAACCAGAGTCTGAGTTAGAAGTCCACTTTGATGCACTTGCAATCGATGATGGTGATCACGAGATACTTAGCATTGAGACCGAACTTGAGGCTAGGCCTAAGGCTGTTAGTAGTGATGCTAGTGGCACTTTTTGTGCTTTTTGATTATTAATTTTATTGCAGTGTAACATGGGGACGCCCCCCCCCCAAAAAAAAAGGGTCGTCTCGGAGACGGGGACATCCTTGAGACGGGGGGACGGCATGTTGGCATTGCAGGTGGCGCCACTTAAAGCACCGCCGCCATCGAAGACAGAAAGACGTCTCGAGATGGCTAGAGATCTTCAAGACGTGAGAGACATCTCCGAGTGTGGGGGTGCGGGGGGATGCCAAGGAGTCTCCTTCATTGCGGGGGGACGCCAAGGAGTCTCCTTCATTGATTTGACATTTTGATTTGGACTCTTGGAGACTTGTAGTTTTTGTTTGCATTATATACTTATTTTGATATCATGATTCATGGCACATGATACTTATTGTAATCATCTTTATGTCATGACTCATATGATCATTGATTACTATTAAATAGTAGAATCTAGATACTCATACTATTGATCTGAAGGCTGATATATAGAGTCTAGACTAATATTTATGATTTGCTGATGTTCAATGTTCAATGTTTATTATTTGTTTGTCATTTGATCATAAATCATGATGTTCCAATTGAAAACCTCAATGCAATGTTCAATATTTGAGTTTTTTACATCTTTGTATCTTATATTGTATAATTGTAGTACATCTTTTCATAACTAGCATTTTAAGTACCATATGTATGGTGTATACACCCGTGCTCCTTCCGCCGCCACCACCCCCGCTCCCCCAAATCCCCCACCGCTGTCCCCCTGCCATCCCCAAATCAAAGCCCCTCTGTCCCCCCGTACCCCCGTCTTCCAGGGTGGTGTAACTATGTGTTAATGATATGGTGGTGTATTTTGCTAAGTTGCTTTAATATTAGCATTGTCGTGTATGAACTTATTTGCATATATATATTGTACTGATGAATCTAAAATGAATCCAAACCCAACCCCAAAAAAAATTGGACGAATTTCTCACTTGAATCTCCAATCCAAATCTGTACCAGAATACAAACCGGCAACTTATTTTAGATACTGTATCGGAGTTGAAATCTGGTATAGTTCTCAGAACATTAACTACTTTAATCACAAACTTTAAACCATGATTTCCAAATTCTGATAGACTCTTGCAAACTGTCAAGTGTAAACTAATGTTCTATAGAAACATATGACTACAAAAATTGATTGTCACGTGCATATGTGAACACAAAAGGTCAGGATAATGCTTTGTAAAATGAAGAATTTAATAAAGTTCTGAGAACCTGAGAACGTAAGTTCCAACAATCACCAACTTGACAAAAACAATGTTCACAAAGCTATTTCTGAAAATTTAACTGATTAGCAGACATGAAAAATTTAGAAGCTTAAAAGGTTGAATGGAAAGTTTAGAATGCAGAGAAACTGATGAGTTTATTTTCCTTGATGTCCTTATAAACTCACTACATAAGTTCCACCATTTATCAGGTCCCTGAAAAATTCAGATAAAACTGCAGAGTACAAAACAAATTTATATTTAATTCCTTGATTTTCTGTTGACAATGCTAAATTAGACACAACTCTGCTATTATTTTCTGAGCATATTAATTCTTACTTCAAATAGGAGTATTCCTGTAGTTTGACACTGGAGTCATACTTGGTTGATCCATTACTAACTGCGAATAATATACATATTGTGTTTGAAGATTGATCCCAGACCATAGGAAGAGTTTGTGATATTTTTTGACATCTAATCAAATCAAACCTTCCCTTGGACATCGTGAATAAAATCAGGTTCCTAGCAATGTGTTTGCCATGTAAAACCCTACAGAAGTATATTTGCAAATTGAAATAATAACCTCCAAATTGGAGTTCTAGCTTCTAAATTACAAAGATAAAACACCTCTGTAAACAAATTCATTGGTTTTATGAAGCAACAGTCTGCTCACATTTTCTATGCAATGCTAAATATGAGCATGTCTGCATGTAGAAACTCTCTACAAGTAGATAAATCTATGCTACTTGCAGAACTTCTTCTTGTTTCATCTCAAAGACCTTCATTAGTACATCGTTAATAACCTGAGGAAAAAATGTTTGTCAGCAAAAGAGGCTCTTACAAAATGATTTGGTAATTGAAAAACTTCAATGGATATACATAGACGTATACTAAATGCATATAAGAGAGATTAAAATCTCAAAACAGATTCTGTTAGATCAAAGTGACAATGTACCTTATCTGGGGTTGAAGCACCTGATGTAACTCCGATAGTGATAGGACCTTTTGGTAGCCAGTTGTCTTTCTCCACCAATTCTCCATGCTGCTCCCACGAATATGTTAATGATTTGAAGGTTTATGTATCAAGCACATTATACAAGAAAGTTGAAATTAAAATGCTAATGAAGATCAGTATAGGAACTCACATTCAATAAGAAAGCGATCTTATTTCCAGGTCCAATCCGCTTCTCACTGTCAATCCAATATGAAGGGATGCCATTTAACTCTCCTATTTCTTGCAGGTGTGATGTGTTGCTTGAGTTCCATCCACCAACTACCAAAATAAGATCAACCTTCTCCGTTACTAATTTATCCATCGCATCTTGTCTTTCCTGGAACACAGAAAATAGATTCAAATATTTGAATAACAACAAAACTAATACAATAAATTTGAGAGCTATAAAATGCAGGGTTCACACACTTGCATAGCACTTACTACAGGGCTTTTTCCTCAGATCATATGCTTGAATGGAAATTTCAGTCAGATCAAATTAAGATATGCGAAAGAGTATGCAATAGAAGAGATAAAGAATGTGTAGGCGAAGAAGACAACTCACATAACATGCATAAAACTGAAAATCAAAATTGTAACAAGCTCAATATGACACAAATACAACTAAGGTGATGATCAAATGCATTAAAGCTCTCCATGTAAATTTCTATTCAATTGTCAAAAGTTGTCTTCTGA
The DNA here is from genome assembly GCA_028749045.1 of Cupressus sempervirens. Classification (NCBI taxonomy): domain Eukaryota; kingdom Viridiplantae; phylum Streptophyta; class Pinopsida; order Cupressales; family Cupressaceae; genus Cupressus; species Cupressus sempervirens. Next base: position 807,860,494 of record CM053786.1, on the reverse strand, counting down.
TATACAAAAAACAAGATGTGTATCATAGTATCTAACTTGGTTAATGTTGAAATTATTTTACAATCTTTATGTTCATCTTGAAGAGGGCATCCTACAGGTAACTGTAAGACAAAAAACACTGCCAATTACAGTTACATAAATTCGAGAGAGAAGGTGATTACTGACAAAAAAACTGCAAGAGGAACCCCCTAGTGCAGTTGTGCCAAACTGGAAACTTGCATAACAAATATTCACATGTTTGAATTTTCGATGGCTACAAAATTGATACAGTAACCTTTTAAAACATTATAAAATGCAGGGTTCAATCCCATACTGATACTGTCAATGATCTTGACTATTCAGATCAAGTTGTTCCTCGCAACAATTAAGAAATCTTAGGAAATCTAGACAACGACAGAATGTGTCTGAAGATGAATATCAAAGTCATAAAATGTCACTATGATACAAATCTACAAATGGTGATGAATAGTTGTATGTTACAGTTAAAAATTATAATCAACCTGCTAAAACCCATCTTCTAGAATACACGTGATAAAATATTCAGGCACTAGTACAATGTTGAATAGTTTTTGGAATATTCAAACCCTTCCTGAGAGGACAACCCTTCCTGAGAGGAATATTCAAACCCTTCCTGAGAGGACAACTACTGTATGGCTTTGCATTCATTCTACTGATTGCTCCTCTAGGTATGTTCCTGACTATTTGCCTTGATTTTTCAGCCTTATCCTGAGTTTTGGACAGATTCATAGTGATCCCAGGACCTCTTTCATACCAAAAAGCAATCCTGAAAGTTTCAGGACAAATTACATTTGGGCACCAACACACAGTTTGCACCCAGAAACAATAGTCTGAATTAGTTTTGATTTGATTCCAAGATTCAGATGTCAAAAGTCCTAAACCAGTGCTGCCCCACTCTAGAATCAAACAATCATTTTGAATAGAACCAAAAATAAAGAAAAGGATTTTTATTTAAGACATAATGACTCTACCAAAGCATTTTGATACTATGTTTTTTCCTCTCCTTGCCAAGTTCTTTTCTGCAACAGCAAGCTAGAAATTTTTGGAGTCCAAATATTAAGCATATTGTGCAAGTTTCCATCCTTTTTAGCATTCTTCTTCCATTCCCCAATGCTGATCTCCCATTGCTCATCCCAATCTCCTTGTCTATTTTGATTCATCCTTCCTAATTTCCCTTCCATCCAATCCTAAATTTCATTATTCTCTTCACATATACTCATTAACGTCTCTATCATCACATCTTCTCAATAAATCCATCCCTAATCAGTTCAAACTCTCTGTTTTCCCTTTTTCCTCCATACAGACACACCCCTTACTTTACATAATGTAGTGCGCTAGGGTTTATATTTTATCACATAATATACACACATGACATAAGCTTTTCACCTTAGGTTTGTCATTTCTCAAAGACAAATTTTGCACGGTCCATATTGGTTGAATTTGAAACCTGGATTTAACTGTGTATGTTTTTTCTAACCACATACAAAGTTAAATCCAGAAGCTCTAAAATTCAACACCACTTTAAAAAAAATTTCCATAGTTATTTGAGGTTGAAAAATATCAATTATGGGACTGACGGCACAGTCTCCCATACAGCCAATCCCTTACCTCTTGTCCCATTGCCTGATGTCTACATATCAAGAGATATGCAGTAGGTGCAAAGAATCCACAAGCATATTTGGGATCAACTTAAAATAGACAAAAAGCTTTGGAGGCTTACAAGACAGAAGACCCTGACAATCATCTGTATTTTGTCCGGACAAGTTGCCGATTGCTAAAAAAGTCTAACTTGTTCCAACACTGGAGCCCTGCAGGAGTTCTCGGAGGGTCTCCAGTGCCTGTATCTATCCCAGCACCTTCATTTAGTGCCAGAGTCTTGTCAAGCATCTTCCTGTGGGTCTCTAACACCTAGCCCCAACTCTAGTAGCTTACCCCAGTGCAATTCTGTCTACCTCAAGCCCAGGTCCTAGTAATTTGTCATGTGCTCATTGCAAAAAGCTGAAATTTTGAAGTGTGGATACTTTTGTTGTCCTTTTCCCAGCCAGATGGTAATCAAGGACTCTATTTCTCTTCCTTTTCTTTGTATTTTATGTTTATTCAATTTCCAGTTTCAGTTTCAGTTAATAATTTGAAAGTGAATTGTCAGTTCCAGTTGTGAATCAGTTTATGTTTCAGAGTATTTAAATTTAGTTGATCAATGGAAAACTATTAACCCAGGTTAGTTTAAACACCCAGGACTTATCTATGAGTTATGCCCACAACCACTGCAAATAAATGCTCCATAAATATCTACATTACCAGATCCGCTCCTGGACCTTGGAATACTCGGTTTGCTCAAAAGTCTGATCCTTACCATATTCAGTAAAAAGTCCACCACAGAGATCAAATTTCGCTGGGAATTCTCACAGACGAACCTGGGGAGAATTTAGACAAATTTTGGGCAACTTTGGTTTCCAGCAGAGGAACCTGAACAGGATCTCACATAATTTGGGCAAATTTGGTCCTAAAAAAGCTTTTGTTGACTTTTAAAATAAGATTTTTTGCCAAATTAGATCTATTTGACCCTCCAGCCCTAAAAGTGACCATTAGAAAGACCAAAAGGTTGTTTTATATGTTGGTCATGCGTTTGATTTATATATATGGTGGTATATTTTCAAATTTTATTATGTTGCTTTAATATTAGCATAGTGGTGTATGAACTTATGTGCTGCATATATCGGTGTGTGTGTGTAAACATATAATTCTTGTACAAACAAAATCCAAAATGAATCTAAACCTTAGATAAATGCCAGTAGAAAACACAATCGCTCACTAAACCTCACATAAGGGCCACTAGTACAGTCGTTTCTTGAAACATGAGCATTATAGACCAACAGCCAAACTAGAGAAAAAAACTATATGTTGATAAAGTATATGTGCAGATATATATATATATATATATATATATATATATATATATATAGATAGATATATATAGATATAGTAATTCTGACCTAATGTGCTCTCAGACTCAAAAGACCATATCTGTCCATGCTAGGAACCTTTGTTTACAAACTGTAGAACTCATTCAGAGGTAGAAGGAAAAGATATATTTTGGTCAGTACCACTGTATTGGCCAGATACAATTCCTTGATGATAATGTGTTCTTTTTGAGATGATAAACTGTACTATCTTAAAAAATTCTATGCTATGACATGTAATGCAAGGAGGAAATTCCTCATCCATGCTGTTTGAAATTCAATAACAATCACCACAGAGAAACTTTCAAGATAATGACATCTCTGGCTCTAACCTAAAGTATAGACAGCCATTTCGCCATGAAAGCCTTAACTTTATTATTTCTCAGTAATGTTTATATCATACTAACCTAACTTACAGGACATCATACGGATTGATCATTATTACCAGTTCATTGGATGCCTTGAAATCATTCATATCTCCCATGTATAATACTGCAGAAAGAATCATATCAAACATATGATTTTCCAATAATGAGGTAATGCATGGGATGCATTTGTTTTCATAAGTTCTTGTGTAACAATCACAAAAAGTTTTATAGAGAGAACAGATTCCAGACACATTCTATTAAGATAACATATACATACTCATATATATTTTAGAAAACTAGTTCTTTGATTTTGTACACAGTACAGAATTTTTATGGCCAATATTGATATTCAGGGTATTCTTACAGGAGCAAGAATTATAAGCAAGCCAGGTCATAACACCATCTGATACAACTAATCACACCTTGGCATCAAAATTTCTGATTGTACTCATTAGGCATGATCCCCGACCCTCATATTAACTTGCTTCCCCAGAAAACAACTTCCATAAGGAAACCATGGGAAATAAGACAGAATGGTAGGGCAACATAAATATTGTCAGTTTATATGCTAAAGTAACACTGAGTAATCCTATGATTTTTCCCCCATGCACTTTAAAGAAATGTTTTTGAATAAATATTGACTACCAGTTGTAACTGTAAACAAGATCACAGGAAAAGAATACCTGAGTAGCATCACAAATAGTGTTGAAGCTTATAAAATGATCATTGATGTATTCGACGCCATATTTACGCATCATTGTCTTTTCCACTAGTTTTCCTGCACAACAATGTTTTGATATGAAATTTGAATAAATATAAAAATAAATGGATAAACTGTTGCTAATCAAGCCATGGCCTACAGTGCACCAGAGACCCATTCCAGCAGAAGGCTAAGAACTAATGTGTTAAAAATGGATGACACCTGATACAAGTAGCTGGCAGATTTTGATAGAACAGTTGCTTTGCAAAAGTTAAAACTTAAAATGAATGTTATTGCTGCAGCACCTTGTGAGGCTTATTTTAATCAAAGCTTTCTAACTTAAAAAAAGAAAGTTCTAGAACTGCCATTGTTGAAACTTGAGACCCTTATGGACAATGTTCAACAAAAAAGTTAAGAAAATATTTAGGGCTACTATTGAGAAACTATATGAGGATATCATGTTCTTAAAATTCCCAGCTGGCATATGTAGTACTTAGCAGAAACTGCCAGACACAGAAATATTAACAGAAAAAACTGACCTATCTCCTCAGTTTCTCCTTTCAGCATTGTAGTCTGGTTTGCAATGCCCAATCTTACCAAGTCTTCATCCGGGTCAAATCCATTGGAAATAGAATGCTTGAATTTCTGATTAAAAGAACATAATAATGTAATAGTTAATACAAGAAGGCAACCTGAGGTTGATTTTTCTAGAAAACGAAATGTTATGTACCTCAAGAAATTCTTCTTTTGTTCCACTGGATCCATCCAGCTCACCATTGAGAATGTAATCGCAGACATATGTTGCCTAATAAAGTAAACAAATGAGACGATTCACAAGTATAAATTAAATAAAAAATAAAAAAGAGCTTTTTCTGACTAGAGAAAAAGTTTTGAATCTTGTTCTGTACCTCATTCATGGTCCTCACGATGATATATTTTCCTGCAAAAGAGGCAGTGGCAATAGTTTCTTCATGAGAATATTTCCCATGAATGATTGAGGTATAGCTCCCTTGTTTGTGCTTCTCAACAGTATTCCAAACCTGTGAAAACATGGCATTCATGTCAGTTACAAATGTAAAGAACAGTGATAAGAAACCAAACAATTTTTACTCTCCTAACAGATTTTCATCAATTTTTCATATGTATAGCTAAGTGTAGCAGCTGTATGCTTGCAAAAACATACCTTCGACACCCATGGACAGGTCGTGTCAACAATCTGTATGTTTTTTTCACTTAAAACCTTCATCTCCTTTACAGCTGCCCCAAACGCAGGCAAAACCACTACATCTCCTGAATCAACAACATTCATATTTTTTCCCTCACTTTCTACAGGAATATATTTAATGTCCAACTCCTCAAATTTCTGCAGAAATGTCCGGAACATAATATTGATTAGAAATGAATTTATATTAATGTCCATTGATGTCACAAATATACAGAACTTGTAAGGATACAGTGCAGAATGTCTTCCATAGTGGAAGTAAACAACTGAAGAAGATTTTTTACAGGTAAGAAATCCTAATCAAACATCATTAGTTGCCTCATAAGCCAGTAAAGATACAAGAATATTCATTTGGAGAGGCATCCAGGTGAATTCATCAAGAGACAGATGTCTCTGTGAACATGCAAGGTTACTCACTTACCTAGCATAAAGGAGCCCATGATGAATCTCATGTAAAATTCCCACATAAAAGTGTCAAAGGAGTGCGACTAGCTGCATATTCATATCTATGAAAGCAACTTATATGAGCTAAACTGAATGTGTCTAAAAGAGTTTCAAGAGCCAATTGAGATTGGCTTCCTTATCCAAATGATTTTTGAACTGCATAGATGAAAGAAGGTTAACAGAAATTGTCTGGGCAACATGGATATCTGCAGTGAGTACCCATTCATAACTAACAAATTTTCATAAAATAGCCTAAGCAAATATTATCATAATATATAAAAAATAATGCTCAAAGGTTTGTTAAATCTATCCTCCACAACATTTGGGGGATGGGACAGTGGGATGGCAGTATATATCTGTGTGTGTGTGAATTTCAAAATATCTTTTATGGGTTTCTATGTTTTATATAACTTTTAATGACCATTTATGGTATTAGAAAATGTTTTATTTGAGATCCAAAATAAGCCTGCAACTCCAACACTACGATGCGTGCATGAAATATAGTTTCAACTTAGTGCTAGCCTAGAACCATTAGTTCATGTCAAAGCCCACTCGGATTTGTTTCTACTTTTCTGTCTTGAGAAAAACATTGACTTGTATTGGCTTTTAAAATGTTCCATGGCATTTTCGGGAGGGTGATGGGAGGCAGCAGGGGACCTGTTTCCAGGATATTTCCTAGAGGGCCAAAAGTAGGGGACATGTCCTGTCCCTTTAGCAATAACTAATATGTATTTTTAACGCTCCAGATCAAAAGAAAATTCATCTTCCGACTGAACTTTAAGTCCAAATTCTATGGGGGTATACTGCTACCTACCTACCCATTTATTTGCTTCAATTGACACCGGTGATAGTGGATTCTTATTTCTCCTAGGGAAAATCATGGTACATCAGAAGAATACCATTGCAGATATTTCAAAGGATGATATATCTTGAATGAAATGAGAACCGTAAGACATGGAATCCAACTTGATAAAAAAGAAAAGTGAGAATATATTTCACTAATAATAGCAAATCCATCCCCTTAACAAGAATCAGATTCCGATGATGGTTAAAAACATAAATTAATATTCTGACCAATAAATTTGTAGGGGAAAAAATGGTAAATTGTACTTCCAAAAAAATTTCTACGAGCTTACTACATCTACAAAATTAAACTGACAATTACAGTGTCAATAAATTTATGAACAAAAAAAATCATAATATTAAACGGTTCAAATACATAGATAATGAAATCCCTGTTTTGATTTTGAAGGTGAGACTCGCGCCTGAAACCTGAAGCCCACATTTCTTTTTTGCCATGAATCTAGTGCAAGCTTTCAGGATATACAATGGACACCACCTAAAATAACTCTATAGAGAAAAAAGGTTCCTGTTATGCTGAATCCTACAAATTCGCCAGGGTACTTTAGCTAATAGTACAAATTTTAGGAAGCAGCAATCTGCTTCAAATATAACCTTTGTATGCCATGACGCATAGCCTTGTACTAAGACGCATGCCAATCTACTTGGAAATTTAATATTCTAAAGAAAATCAAATCAAGGAAGACAGTTCCAAGGAAGCACAGTTCTTAGCAAGGAAGCCCATAAGCAATTTCAATGGTACAAAGAAATATTTGATATTTTCACATATGCATATATTTGCATACCAGAAAGTCTATAAACTTGGGAATTTGTTTACTTGCTAGACCATTGTCTACTATTTCAGGGAAATTTTCATCATATTTTATAAATTCATTCCCTTTTTCTTGATCCATTTGTCACAACAATTCTTCTCAATATTACTATAATTTGAATGTTGACTTGTATTGGTATGAGACATTTGCCAATGTTTAGGAAATAGCACTATGAAAGACAAACCTGATTAACTGTTGGGTTGTGAATTATTTCATTAGTCATCCAAATCTTTTTATCAGGGAATTGCCTCTTTGCTTCGTATGTAATTTGCACTGCACGTTCTACACCCCAGCAGAATCCATAGGACTCCGCCAGCTTTACAGTCACATCTCCCCATCTATATTCATTGTTGTTTTCTTTCAATGTCTTTACCAGGCCACCTGAAACAAGCAAAGGAAGCTCTCATGATTCAAGTGCATGACGATAAATAGTTCAGCGGACAATTAAATTATCATGAATGTTGAGAACAATCCAATAAGATATTCAACAAATGGTGATGACAGAGTGCAGTTAAAAAATAAAGTTGAATGAATTTTGTTGACCCAAGAAGATAGCAGGAGCATTCTTTTGCAAAATCCTCATAGTCAATGGTGCATATCTCCAGAATTTTGAAATAACAAATAATGATCTCCGTGAGTTCCCTTGAATTTTGTGATTATGATCGATGTAACTTTTCAAGATTTCATAATTTAAACACAGTTTAACAAAGAAGACAGTCATAGCTCTAAAGCAAAACTCGGATATGAAAGGTTAAAAGACTACACTCGGGTCATTTAAACAAATAAGAAATATGACTACGAGAAATGCCAAGAGGACTATGAAAATAAGAAAGATGTAGCAAGAAGTAAAAATTCAGTTAAGGAAGCATAGAGTTGCAAGGTAAAAACATATCAGATTATAGTTAAAAGGAATAGACTTGTTTTCAATGTTTGTGATAGTTTGTTTTTATTTCTGAAAAATTTATTAGTCTGTATGCAAGTATGTACCCAAGTATTCCCTTGCCCCAATTCTGAAAATCGCTTCCCCTTCCCTCACATTTAAATCACAGCATTTAAGGGGTGGAGTCTTTCTTTAAAAGTTTAGAATGGTTAGCAATTTTTTCTAATTCAGAAAAAAGGAGATGAATTACAGACTAATCCTAAGAGAAAAACGTAGGATGTATTAATTGTACAAAATATTTACAAATCTAATAACTATACACAGTTTTTTTTCAATCAAAACATGGTGAATAAAAAATTAAATAATGTGAGGATCTAATTTTATAAAAGATTAAACAATTGGCAGGAATTAACCTACAAGAGATCACACAGAATCTATTTAAATTTACAACATGGTAATAAATATAAACATAAGGATGGATATGAAGCGGAAGAATTTGGATATGCAATATGCAGATAAACATATGTTCAGCACAGTCAAGAGCATCTGTTGGTAGTAATAGTATTTTATGATCTATTTTTTCAATTATCTGGGGCTTTGTTTACAGATTTTTTTTAAAACTAGATTTTGTTAGCTAACAATTTCCATTTTCAATATTTCCTTTTACTTTTTAGGGCCTTCCCTACGTTCGCATACATACAGCACATAAATTCATTCAATTGTCCAACAAATAAATCTGCTGCTACTTAACCAAAATGTCCTTTTCGCAGAATAGAATAATCAAGCAAATACCATGAAACTTACCTACAAATTCCTTATCCATGAGAGCCAGTGTCTCCTCCTTGCGCCCAAATCCTTTTCTGTTATAATTCTTGCTTCTGGTTAAATTCTTCCTAAATGTCTTGGTATCCAAATCATCTGACTCCGCTTCCACTGGAGTTGCAGTGGCAGATCCTCCATCACATCTCACAATGCCGAATTTAACTGAGTTTTTCCTCTTCTGAAAATGATTCCGGGGAACTACGCATGAGACTCTGCAGGGTGTGGTCAATTTCATTTGGGAACTAGCCATTTGGGCGCTGGGAACTGAGCTCAACAGTGCGGAAGCTTTAGCCATTGTCAAGTAACCGAGAGGAATCGAAAAGGGAAAATTGTCTGAGAGGCAACAAATTACCAAATGAGTATAATGGCAATTCGAAACTCCGATGGATGCATATCATATTTAAGGCAGGGAAACGAATCTACAAGCTTTTGTCGTCACGTTCTGCACTAAGATGAATAATCAGTGGAATAAGGAGAATTATGAAACTATTTGATTATTTGACGACTGCAAGGCCAATTAACTATTTTAAATAAAAAAATAATTAGAAAAAAATACTAGGATGCGTTTTGTTGTCTTTGTCTAGCGATGGTAAACACGTTGGAAATGTATCTTTTTAAGGATGCGGACATATGATTTTATTTGGCTTTTAGCACAACGGGTAGATTTTATAAAATTATTCTATTGTAAAAAGGTTTAATCTTTTAGGGCAAATGGGCAAATAGGCAAAGGTTGTGGGTTATTTTTATGGGTTCTGATTTTAAACTGTCTCAAGTTTGAATGGTGTCCGTGATTTCTAAGAGAACTTAGTTTCAGTCTATGCGCCACAAAATTAATTGGAGGACATATAGTAGAGATACCTTCTTTAAATATAAAATTATTAGGAGGTAGATGATAGTTATAATTTGACTAAAAGGCATAAATCAATAAATTTGACTAAAATTTTAGATTAATAAAATATATTATAATTAAGGTAAGAGTCAATAAAACGGTAAATTGTGAGTCTTTTGTTCGAGAGGTTTTAGGTTCTACTCTCCACAAGCTTAATAATTAATAATAATTAATCACATCACATAATTTGACTTCAACCTCTTGCTAATCTACAATGGTGGGAGTAGAATGGTGTGAGCGTGTTAATGTTAACTTTTATTTTTCTAGGTTAAATTTGACAACCATCTACATGTCAAAAGTTTAAATCTTATTATAAATAGAAAAATTTAAGTTAGTAAAAAATTAAATAAATGAAGATAAAGAAAATATAAATAATTTCAGATGTAGTAAATTAAATTATAATTATTTTGTATGAATATCTTGAACATTTCTTTAAATATATTTATTTAAGATATCTATACTAATTTGTATTTATATATATATATTCTAAAGATATACCAATATCAATAGAACACACAGTTTTATTATTTGACCCATCCAACTTGAGAAGGTTATTTTTTCCAATAATTCTTGAAAGGATTGAACACGTTTGGTACAAAATTTAACCCATTGATGGGAGACAAATATGCAAACTATTACATTGCACGTTGAATGCGCAACGGTCAATAGTGACGACTTTCTCCCACGAGGAAGGAAAACAATTTATATAAATTTTTGTAAAGCTTGACGACTAACAAAGTTGTGCCAAAGAAACCTCACGACCTTAAAATCCAATAACGGAATATATTTTTGGGGGTTATCAAGATGTTGAAGGAATTGAGCGACAAAAAAAAAATATCAAGATGTTCAAATTTGACTTCATCTTACACGAGAACAAAAGCGAATAGATCCTATAGAGGTTTTGTTTGTAAATGGGTCATGTTGACTACTTTTTTAGGTGGACTCTTCATTAGGTTTTGCATGTGATAAAATAAGTGATGGCGCATTTGAATGGGAGATTTAATTTATTATAATAATCTAAGGTTAATTTTTTTCCTTTAATTTTTTTTTTAATGGCAGAATATACTATTATTCTTATCATTCAAAACACATAATAATTTTATAATTACATCATATAGTCATTTCATGTTTAGATGTATGTTATTTTATAATATTGTAATTTATTTTATAAAGATTGAGATAAATTTATGTAATTTAATTTTTTTATTTAATTTTTTTAATGAAAAGTTAAAAGCATATAATGAATATATCTTGTAAATATTTATCTGATACTATTATTAGTATAATCTTGGTGTATATTCAGTTTAGTGATTTTGTTGTATATTATTTTAGGTTTATTTTGTTGTCAATTTTTGGATCAATTAAGGAGGCAAGTTGAGGCAAGAATAGTTCTCAAACAATGCAAATAGTGTGCAACCATTAATGATAAAAAAATTTACCTTGACCTACATGACAGAGACCCAAACCCTTAAAATGACCTTACCAACCATTTCGACTAATAGGTTTCTTCAATCTAATATTATTAGTTTATTTTATAAGAATTAATTAATTTATCTAAAAGATTACTTAAATATTTAAAAATATTTATATGATGAAATTTCATATAATTTTTTTTAATTCAATTAATTGGAAACTATATATATATTTTAATTGTATTATATTAATGTTTAAATATAGTAATCAGGCAAGAGCCTACACCACAATAGTAAATTGTGAGCCTCTTATATGGGAGGTTAATTAATCTTGGCTTCAACGTCTTATCGATAAAAAATTATTATTATTAAACATAAACTTAAAACAATTGTAAAAGTAAACATTATTATGAAATGTATAACTAGATTTTTAGAATTAAAATTATTCATGTAACTAGTATTTAAAACATATATATAATTTGAATTATTAGTGTAATAATAGAATATGGACAAGGTACATATTATATCAATTTATCACATGAAAGCATAGCATACACCTCAAGAAGGATATTTGTTGACATATTTTATAATTACACTAATAATTTGAATTACACTTACATACATACATGTATACATAAATACATATACAATCTTAACCCTAACTTGACCCTAATATTTAGAACCTTAAAGCTTAATTATATCTAAACTCTTAACATTTTATGTACTTTTAATCTTTGTCCCAACCCTAATTATTAAACTAACACTAAATCTATTTGTAATCCTAACCCCAACCCTAAAACTAACACTAATTCAAATTTTAACACTAACCCTGTGTAACGCCCTGCTAGGGAACCCAAAAGAAATTAACCTAAAGTTTCACTAAGTTTGTCAAGCATTTTTTCTTTTGAAAGATAATAACTTAACAATAATAGATGTAATATAGCGGAAGTAATAATCACATACATAAAACCATCATAAACAGATTACATCTCTTAAGGGTCCTATGACATTGAATCACATTTAGGTTCAATTCATATTAAATCTAACACATAAGCAAAAACCACATCATGGAATAATTACAAGTACAATTCCAATTCAATAATATATAATTACATAAGATGCCAGTTGGCAAAACTAGAATGCATGATCATCCACTATACAAGTCATAGGGTATGAAAAGCTCAAAGAATATATATCATAATTAAATACATCATCTCATAAGATCTTTAATAATCAAGTACAGTATAACAGAATATAACCATCCGATAGAAATACAAGATCAAAAAGAAAGGAACAATTGCACAGGTACATCCAGCAATGGCATCCAACAGATGGATCTCAATGGTATAAGAAAAATACACTACCCCCTGACCTCATGGAACTGAAATGGCCCAGTCCCACTGTGTTAAGGAGATAGTCTCAAGTCCCAAATGAATATCAAAACACAAGTTATAACCAACATCTAGGTCAAGGAAACACCTAAAAGAGAACTATCTCAAATGGATACCAAGACACAAGTATCATCTAATCCTAGAGGCAACAAAGACACGTATGAAATCTACTATGTAAGTGGGAAAGTGTCATCACATGAGCCAACTCTAAGGTTACCCTAGAAGCCTCTCTAGACTTTACTTCTCTAGTGTCTCTATGTGGCACCAGTATCCTTTCATACAGACAAGGCATACTAATGAAGCAAGGGTGCAACCAAGAATCATCTCTACTCCCATCCTAGCCTATACTAGCACTCAAGGCATGGGTGAGGAAAACTAATGACTCTTATTAATTCATTTTAAAACTCATCTAATGAAATATTATCACTTATTAAAACAACTTACAATGGATTAGCTAGGCAACCACTCTGGGCTCTAGCCTCCATTGAAAGCCACTTCCCAACATACACATAGATTACCTACCGTAGGCTCATAAAAATATAACTCATAGAATCATAGTTTTCACCTTAGTCCTTTGCAGGAAACTGGAAAACACCTATAGATAAAACACAGTATTCACCTCAATCCTTTACAAGCAACTGGAAAGCACCTAAAGATCAATCTCAATATCACCTTAGTCCTATACAAGCAACTGGAAAGCATCCAAAGATAACTAATCAAAGACTCAAAGGTTACACCAGAAAAGTCACATCATACACCTTAGATCTACACAAGAAATTGGAAAGCACTACAAACATTCGATCAAACTCATAATAGAAAATATGTGATAGATTACCATGGTCGAGTATGAAAGATCATATACAAAACATCATCATAAAACAAAAAACCCCAAGCCTCTAGTAAACATCTTGATTTGGTCAAAATACTAAGTCAAAACTCAAACCCCAAGTCATACAATACAACATACATCACATCAAAGTAACTCATAATTCATTTGTTTTGAAAACCTACATATTTGGTTTACAAACTAGGTTTTAGTTTTGTTTTCCTCAAGTGTCCTATGTTTCTGAGTTTTCCCAAGTTCATAGTAAAATAATATTTCTTTTGTATTCAAATATTCATAACAACGGAATTCCTTCTAGAATAATGTTCTTCATAACAAAAATATTCTTAATTACAAAAAGAAAAATATCTATTCATTTATTTTAATATATAATTATTTATATATAAAGTAAATGAATAAATATATTATTTTATTAAACAAATTTATTTAATTAAATATTAAAATTATCAAAATTTAATAATAATTATTAATTATAATATTTATAAACTTTTTTTTCTCATTTTATTTTTATCTGTAAATGGTTGAAGCCAAGATTAATTATTGTTATTTATTGTAATTATTTATTTTTATGTGTTAAGATAATTTGAACCCAAGAACTCTCACATGAGAGGCTCACAAGTTACCATTGTGTTGTAGGCTCTTGCCTAATATTTATAAAATTTGTATTAATAAAATAATATTTATATATTAAATTATTAATAATAAAAAATATTATTTATTTAACCGATAAAAAAAAACAAATATTATTTATTTTATTTTTGGGAAAATGTAGACGGAGCTACCATATATAAATATACAAAATAAAAACCTAATTCAAGGGCTCCACAGGGAAAGAACTAGGAAGAAAACTTTACTTTGGTGCCTAATTACAAAAAAGATATATCCAAATAATCATCATTATCCACTAGCTAATTCACCTTTCCTTACCCAAACATTGCTTAGTTTTTAGAAGATCAACGAGCCCCTTATCTAAATTAAAATAATATGTTGTACAATGGGATTCCCAATTAATACAATCACACCCCAAATTTGAAAGGAAATCTACAACACAGTTGCCTTCCCGATATGCATGAGATATTGTACATATGTTAAATGTATCCAAGAGTCCATATTTGGACAAAAATATATGTCAACTTACGATTAAAAGTTGTCCTCTTAATACATGCTTGAATTATAACCAATAAGTCACCCTCAACATTAACTCGGGAGATCTTCAAGAAGCTGGACAAAACTAACCCATGCAATAAAGCTATGGCTTCAGCAATATTATTTGTACCTAGTAGAATAGATGAGGATTTCAAAGCAATTAGGATCCCAAGGTGATTTTTTAGATAGATACCAATACCTAATTTCCCTAGGTTTCCTCTCGAAGCTTCATCAAAATTAATTTTTATAACTCCATGCTTGGGGGGGGTGGGTTGCATTTGATCTCAGTCATGTTTGTACCTCGCACATTACCATTGAGATGCAAGAAGGTTGGGAGAGAAATGAATTTCCACTCCTTAAGCATAGAATCATTCTAACTAGAAAAGAAGATACACAAAGAGTTATTCTTAATATTAGCTTAAACCAAATCTGAAATTGACTTTTCAATGTTTACAACAATAACATCCACTAAAGAGGAGGATTGTCTAAAAATTCTCTTATTTATTTCCAACCAAATTGCCCAAACATTAATAGATGGTGAGCATTTCCATATAAAGGCCAGGAGGGAATTTGAGTACAAAATTGGTCAAGACTCGAAGAGGTCCCACAACGAGTTAGGAAGCGGAATAATTAAGTTCAACTTTCTCAAAACAAACTTCCAACACATCTGTGAAAAATCACATTGAAGGAATAGATGATCAACATCCTCAATAAATTGCTGACAAAGCAAGCACTTAAATCTTTTGGCAATATTAAATTTTTCTAGCATGTCACTAGTCAACGATCTCTTTGTAAAGGCAAGCCATGAGAAACAACCACCTTTAGGCAATGTACAATCATTCCAACAAAACAAAAATGCTCTCCTTTTCATCCTAATATCCACCAGTCTATTGAGTGCAATTGACCCTACCTTAACTGAATATTTTCCATCATGTGTTGGGGCCCAAAAATACATTGTCCTCCTAGTTTTTTAAGAAGTCGTGTCTACCTTTCAGAATTTCCTTAAAAAATTTAGCAGTGGAATTGGGGATAGGAAGTAGGCTAAGATCTTTCCATATGACTAGTTGAGAATGATGCTCTACATGATCAACATAATGAAAACAAATTCCCCCTAGGTGGTTTTGAAAATTTGTATTGCCTCTGCAAACTCAGGGATCATATTAAGTGAGGGGAAGTCATTCCAAGAGTCTTCCCAAAACTGGGCCCTCTAACCATTACTAATCTCCCAAGATACAAAGTGATCAATAATTTCTCTCGAATCAACAATAAATTTCCATACCTCAGAACCTTGTAGGAGAATAAATGCAGATATAATGCAGATAGGATCCATGGTATCTAAATACTTCATTTGCATAATCCGACACTAAGTAGTATTTGGCTCTTTAATCATGTTCCAAACCAACTTACCTCCATATGGTGTTTTGTGAATTGCAAGATCATGGAGGCCAACACCACTCCTTTGTTTATCTACCACCATTTCATCCAAAGATATAAGGGGGATTTTCCTTTGCCCAGTCATGTTGCTAATCCATAGAAAATTGTTGACAATCTATTTAAGGAGCATGAAGAATAGAGATAAAATAATTAGGAATCACAGATAAGAAAAATCTAATCAGAAGAATTATCCTTGATAAGAAAAGCCATTTAAACTTCCAAGCTGACACTTTGCCCTTAATTATGTCCACTATTGACTTCCAGTAAGATGACTTGTTATTCCCAATAAAGAAGGGAACTCCCAAATAAAATGAAGGAAGAAGATCTTGCTGAAAACCTACAATTTTAAACAATCTTGGAGGATAACAAGACATTAGTAAAGAAAATATAAACTTTTGATTTAGGAGCACTAATCCTTTGATGGGAGACTAAAGTATAGAGATCTAACACTTTCTTATTACTTCTAGCTTTTTGTATTGTAGGATGCCCAAACCAAAAAGTATCATCAACAAATAGAGAATGTGTTATAGCAATAGAAGTTCCAGGAATCTAAACATCCTTCCGTTGATTTTGTACATGACTCCAGGTAATCATCTCGTTAAAGGTATCAACCATAATAATAAACAAAGCGGGAGAAATTGGATCTCCTTGTCTTACATCTTGAGAGGATGAGAAGTAGCCTGAAGGAACCCCATTTATGATAACTAAAAAAGTAGCTCTAACTAAGCAAACCTTGACCCATTTAAACCACTTTGGGGGAAAACCAAATTTCAAAAGCACTTTATTGAAAAAATCCCAGTTTACTTTTATCACATGCTTTCATCATATCTAGTTTAACTACAAATAATGGAATCTGATGTGTGTTGATAGAATGGAGTACTTCATGAGCCACTAAAGCACCTTCCATTGTCTCTTTCCCTGGCACAAAACCTCCTTGCCCTAAAGACATGATCCTCGGAAAAAGTTTTTACAAATGTAAGTATATAGCTTTTGTAAAAATCTTGTATACTATGTTTCACAAAAAGATCGGCCTGAATTCATCAAAGGGTTTTGTGGAAGCTAACTTCGAGATCAAGACAATATTAGTGGTATTAAAGTTATTCAACATATAACCATGCTTCCTAGATTCTTCCATGGTAAAGAGAAGATCAAAATAAATTATTTCCCAATATTTTTTAAAGAAAGTTGCACTATATCCATCTGGACCTAGAGCCTTATCCGGATGTAAGGAAAAGACAACCTCTCTAATCTTTTAAAGTGTGAACAACTTCAATAATTTGGCATTATCTAGAGGAGTAACTAATTGTGGAATAACTTAAAGCAATTCCTCTTCTAAATTAGGAGAGGATAAGTGATCTTGGGGTGGAGATAAAAGGTTTTTGAAAAAATTTACTCACTCGTCTTGAATGGCTTTTGCCTCCCTCAAAACTAAACTTGTTTCTAAATCTATAATCTGAAAAAATAGCATTGGTGGCCCATCTTTACTGAACATACATATGAAATAACTTTTTGTTCTTATCACCATCCTTAAGCCAAATTTCTCTTGACTTTTGTCTCAAAACTCCCTCTGTCCCACAAAGCTCCTCCCACTCAGCCTGTGTAACTTTTTCTTTGACAAAAGTATATGAATCCAAACCATGTTGAATGATATGAGAATTGATATATTGTAGATCACAAGATACTATTCCTTTTTGAGTAAAGATGTTTTCAAAAACATGTTTGTTCCAACTTTTAATTTGCCTCTTTAGGAAGTTTAGTTTTTTGAAAAATTGGAACATTTTAGATCCCTCTTCAAACGGTGCACTAGTCCACCATTGTTTAAGGAGTGGAGGGAAATGTGGATGCCTGAACCACATATTCTGAAACTTAAAAGAGGACTTAGATTTTGGAACTGAGGAGCCCACATAAATGTTAAGAAGTACTGGATAGTGGTCAGATCTAATAAATGTCAAAACTTTTATAGAAGCAAAGAGATGAAGCAACTTCCAAGAATCTAATAGTAAAAATCTATCTAATCACTCTGGTATCTGAAGGAATCCCAATCTTCTATTTGTTCAGGTAAACTTACCATTGTCTGGTACAATATCAATCAAGTTATTATCTAGAATAAAATTCTAAAAATATTCCATGACCCTAAGGGGTGGGTAAATACCTCCTTGCTTCTCTTCATGATTGACAATGGCATCGAAGTCCTTGCCAAAAATAAATTGGAACCTTCATGATCTAGCATTACTTGAGTTAATTCTATCCACAAATTTCTCTTATCTGCAATCAGGGTAGGGCCATATACATTAAGTATCATGAAAGAGAGCTAGAAATGCTTAAACCTGATCAATTGCCAATTTGAGTGTTGTTGAATGAGGTCCCCAAAGACTATCTTAGGATTCTATAACAGTGTAATACCACTAGATGCACCAATACCTGGAGAGGGGACATACTCCCATAAATTCCATTTATCAATTCTCTTGTGAAATGAATCAACTGCAAGTTTTGTCTCTTGCAAAAGCACTATATCAACATGCAAAGAGTCCACTAGTTGTTTAACTCTTTGCTACTTGTTTGCTAATGTCTCTAACATTCTAGGTGAGGATCCTCATTGGGCTCGAGGAGAACATTTAATTCTCCTCGAAACTCTTTGGGCTGATGCAAATTTTCCATCAAGCATTGATTGCATTCTTGCAGCAATTTCCTCCTAATTTTTAACACTCTTTGGTTTTCTACCTCTTTTCTTGGGGTTTTTAATCAATACATTATCAAATAGCGAAGTATGGAATGTAATGCCCCGCCAGAAGATCCTTGGAAACAAGGATGAAATACAAGCCAAGAATTTTTATTTTTTTTAGAAGTATGAATGCACATGACAACATCATATAGGGATCACAACGATTGCAACGAAAGACTTCACCACAATCCCAGCAACCAACGAATCTCCAAACGCCACTACCAAACTGACACACACAAACAAAGCCAACAATGAGAACGCACATGATGAGGCACAAGAAAAAACCACTCATCAACAAAACACCAAGCTGGGGTAAAATGCAGAAACCTGAAAATTTGGCTAAGCCTGAAATCTTGAAGCCCTAAAAAATGGCTAAGTCTGGATTTTTGAAGCCCTAAAATTTCCTAGAATCCATAACTTATCTCTAAGAGGTCTAAAACCTATCTCAAAAGATTCGTCGCATATATTAAAATGTATCTTCAGTATAATTTCTTATACTTAAACGATATATTTTAAACCCCAAGAGACTAAAACAGAAACACGAAAACTGAATTCTAAGAGAAATCGACAAAAATGCAACAACATAGAGTCGAAGAACGCCCAAAAGGGTATCCAAATCAACTCTCAAAAAGTTCAGATCATGAAGAAAAGTGCTCGTTGTCGGCACGCGCAGGTTTTTCACAAAAATCGTGTGACACTTTTTACTAAGGGATGGCGACACTTCTCCCTTAGTGCATGCGACACTTCTCAAGAAGGCATGCGACATTTCTCATGAAGTCGTGTGACACTCTTCCAGTGTCGTACGATACTTCTCCAGTAATGCATGCGATACTTTATAGTATCGTACGACATTCTTTCTATGGGCGTGCGATACTTTAACAATGTCACACAATGCTGAACAAATGTCGCCCATAAAAAACAAAAACACTTCAAGAAACTCGAAAAAGGCCAAACACACAGAAAAAGCTCCACACCGGGGAGTACTGGATCCACATTCCGAGGCGAGAGCACTCGAACAATAATAGAGTAACTGAAAGATAGAACACTAGAATCTAACCATCTACCAAATAGAAAAGGGAAAAGTACAGAAAGGAAACATCACATTCAACTGAAAGAAACATCGCAATAACATAGTTAACATTGCAATGAGCAAAATAACCAACTAAGTACGCGATTCCTCCCAACCGTCAATGGCATCATAGGACCATCGTGGGCCCTAGCCATCCCCCGCGCGTAACATCCCAAGCCACCGACCAAATCGTCGGTACTGTCGTAATAGGGATGTCACTACTAAAACATGCAACAATATAAGCATAAGGAAATCTAACATGCTAGAAGAAAAGCATAAGATAATCCTACAGTAGATAACATCACCTATCACATGCTAAACAACAATAAGCAATAGATATACTACTAAATCAAATAGCATCATCTAATCATATGCTAAACATCATGATAAGGGAATGTGTCAAGTAAACTAACATCATCTAAACATGATATACAAGCATCCCAATGAAATCATAAATCACAAGAAAGCATACTCCGAAACTCGAAGTACCAAGTGAGACATCCAGCAACAGTCGCACTAGGACAAAAGACCATCTCTGTACACCGGTCCCTAGCAGTGGTGAAGGTAGCTATTCCTCCAAACCACGTGGCACCCGTAGGTCCACACCCGCCGTGCTGATGGAGATAATGATCCAACCAGAAACACACAAAAGAACATCCATGGCTAACACTCACGCCAGACAGTATGATGGCTGCAACCAAGAACCTAAGACAATGCAAGGAGTACATGTCCTGGTCAGACACTCAAAAGGCTACTAAGTAGGGGCTGACATCATGGAGAGTCGCTTGGCATCAAAAAGCCCAAGCTTGGATCGTGTGTCCTCAAACTTAAACGGGTGCTCAGACATTGTGTCCACAAACTTAATCGAGTGCTCGCACAATTTACTTATCTTAAGTTTTATTAAAAATCACACATTTTATTTAGTTATCACTTGCTTAAAACTTCTTATCCTTCGTCAACCTTAGGCGCCATGAATGCCAAGCTACGAGATAGAAGCCCCCTCCAGATGCTACCCTACCCTACCCGTGCTCATCCTACAACAAGTGCCCGTGGGCATGCATACTCCCATCCCAACCCCAATGATCATAGCTTTCGACAAATCCACAGAAGATTAGGCCTCGCAAGTCACCCAACAAATGTACGCGCACGTACTTGTGTGTGGCACACCACCATCATGAAGATCATAAAACAAGGACAGGAATGAGAACACAATGCAAAGAAAACACCCAGCTGAAAGCAACATGGGAAGGACAGATTCTACATGAATCCTAAAGCCAATAAAACCATACATCATTAAATCACTCAATCGGCCTCAATCCGAGAGTATGGATTCTACACGAATCCCAATGATGCAACAAGACCAAACATCATGAACTCACTCAACCGGCCTCAATCTGAGAGTATGGATTCTACACGAATCCAAGCGTTCACGAAACAAAAGCAAGTTCCAACAGAAACCATAACAACAGGTAACAAATCACTCAACCAAACACAAAGTCAAGAGTACGGGTGTGACACGCATCCCAATGCAACATAAAAGTGCAGAAGTGGTCTGACTGATATCCAAATGAATCATCCAAGTCCATGACCCACATTGTGCCAAGAAAACCTGAGAAAACAGGGCGGCACGCAAAATGAGGTAAAAACCCCAAATTTTAAACAATTCCAAAATTAAAACCCATTTGGCCTTTAGGTTCAAAAATCCCAAAAAACTAAAAATAAAAGAAATCAGGCACCATATGCAAAAATGGCCAGCATAACGGCCCAAAAACCCAAACCCCATTTCAAAAAATAGGGAAAACATTCATACCCGACCAACCGAGCAGAACCAACAAACAAAAATGGAGGGGAACACTAGTTCTCATCCTCCTAACATACAGCTACAAGAAAGGGAAGCAAAAACGGAGTAAAACCAATAAAACGGGAAGGCTCTACC
This sequence comes from Cupressus sempervirens, assembly GCA_028749045.1. NCBI lineage: Eukaryota > Viridiplantae > Streptophyta > Pinopsida > Cupressales > Cupressaceae > Cupressus > Cupressus sempervirens. The sequence goes on along the minus strand of CM053786.1, from coordinate 807,838,564 downwards.
AGATGGAAAAAAGGTAGAAACCGAAACCCACACGATAAAATAATCAATCCACCAAAACTGTTGAAACTGGCGGCAAAGCAAGAACTCCTCGAGTTGAATCCAACGAGACCAACCTCGCAAGGATCCCATGCTCACAGCTCCCAGAACGAACAAAACAAGAATCCTACAGAAGAGGATTTCCAAATTGCTCTCCAATTTTCAATTTCCAAATTGTGATAAGTCATTTATGAAATTACATTTCCAATACTTATTCCCTTTTTGGGTGAATAGTCAATTCTGAAAAAATAGCTAGCTGGAGTAATTAAACTTCGAATCGACCCAAACAAAAATAGGTTATTATCCGTAATGGAAATTCACCTAAGGTAAAGCTGCCAGAAATTAAATTTGAAAAGATTAAAACCCAAAAACCCCAAAACATAGAAAAACACATAACACTTTCATGACAAATGAAAACTTCTAAATGCACAGACACACTCACTGGTCTAATCACATAATGCAAATGAGTTCGGATTTACTAATCACCGAAAGGTTTTGATCTAAACAATAACAATAAGGGTACGCCGACCATATAGGAACAACATGGGTAAATATGAATAGTTGAATCACTAACTCCATGTGCCACTACCAGGAATATAAATCCTGTACACTAAACAACATGATCAAGTGCAATTGCATATAATAACATAGCCGAAGCAATAATGCATTAAATCACCTAATTTAACCATTTATTTAATTAGATTAAAATAATCTATTTACATCACTCACGTTCGCATAAAGCATAACAACGCAGGAATGAAGTAAATAACCATAGCATTAAATCCATCACATAACATAATTAGAGAAATGTCCAAATACCAAGTAACCAGATATCAGCATAAAACACACTGTCATCTCAAAATGGCATCATCATGCAATATGATTAATTGAACAGCATAGTAGTCTAAAATCTATGATATTGAAATCAAAGTGTAACATCTGACCTTCAAGTCATCTCAAATGTAAACATAACATGAGTAACAAATATCTCTCTAATTAGAAAAATAACAAGGTAAAGGTTCGCAATACCTAACCAAAGAATCCAACATGAAAAATCCATTCTAATTACTTAAGCATTTAATAATGATTGATTAAACAACATTAAAAAGGGCACTTAAAATGCATAAGAAAACACGGTCATCAACATGACTAACCATTGCTACAGTAACCTAGTCCAGTGTAGCATGGTAATAGTACACAGTGCAATCTCTGCACACATCTCAGGGTAATCAAAGAACAACCTCATGATACCACATCGATCCTGGTAACCACCAGCACAAACCTCAATGAACCAAAATCACATCATAATCTCAAAGATCAGTCAAAAGCATAATCAAAGCAACTGCTACAAAAACATAAATCCAAGCACCTCAATGGTGTAGACCACTCAGGGTCACAATCATGATCCCATCACAACAAAAGATCAGCAAGGTTGCATCCATCAGGATGACTAACAAAAGTCAAATGGGAGAGGTGCTACATGGAATATGGATAAATTTGTAGAAAGATCAAATTTTGAAATCATAGTAGGTTGAGTGTTATCTTGTTTCATAAAATCAAAATTCATTTGATCAACCAACTTATCCAAATTTTCTTCCTTAAGGGAGGAGTCCTTAGAATCATCATGTGTTGCTAATACCCTTGACAACTCACCTAGGGGTGCTTGTCACTGATACATTGAATATTGGCTATTTCTTTGCATAGGAACAACATCCCCTGGGGCCTCATCCTTTTGTTTTGAAGGATAGATCCAACCAACTAAAGATGTACTAAAATATTCTGCAGTAAAATTCCAGTTATCTTGGAGAATTGAATTTGGGGCGATGCTTAAATCCATTTCCTAAATTTACACTAGGATTGTAAGTGGATGAGGAGAAATAGTCAATTCATGGAGAAAAGATTTGGTAATGAGCCCATGCTTGTCCTGTTGAACTTGACTATTAGTAGATAGAAGCTCATTATTGAAGGCAGACTTAATATCTTTTGGCCCAATGCTCTGAACATGACCAATATCACTTTCATCAAAAATAATTTCATCAAAATATTGTCCTTCCATTGAGATAGAAATATGTTTTTCCACAATTAAAAGTTCCACTTCTTTAGGTTTTGAATATTTTGTCTTCTTTTGTAACTACCACAACATGTCTTCCCAATTCTAAAATTTTGACAACTCACAAGAAGATGTTTGTATATATGTCTCCAAGGGTAATTCTTCACACATTAATTTCTCTTGAGTTGAGGAAGTCAAAAGGAGCATTTTATGATTGTGGTCTATGATTGACTCAACTAGCCAAGTAGACACGGAGGTGAAGAATGCCTACAAAAAACTCTAACTAATTCTTAATCATCAAAAACTAAGTTAGAATTTTCTCCCATTGGACACTCCTCCTGCACTAAAGAAGTATTGGCATATCAAAAAGAACATTTTGTTCAATCTGTATTGTGATCACTACAAACTTTCACATATTTGGCTGAAGCAATCTGTTGAGAACCACATTAGGAACTAAAATGGCCTAACTTTTTCTAGCACTTATCAATAAAATATTCCTCTTGAACCTGAATCTATTATTGCCATGTTCCCCACTTTTATTTAAGAAGGATTTCTTTTGGAAGATGCCTAGCCATAGGTAGCAGGAGAAAAACTCTTACATCCATGTGGGGAAACTCAAACAGAATCAGAACGTGCTTTATAAAAATACTTATTTGATTAACTATAATTTCCACTAGATCTAGGTCCTTGTATTCCAGAGGCAAAGAAGGAAGGGCTATCCATATAGGAAAATATTGGCATAATCCAACAAGAGGATTAAAATTAGGGGACCAAACCATAGAAAAAAGCCTCAACCCCTTACAGAACTAGCCTTTATCCTTGTGAACTCTATCTATGTCCTCTTTAGACTCAAAAAGTAGAAATAAAAAACTTCAAAGAATAATCCAAAATGAAAATCTCCCTTAAGCCCAACCAATTTTTTTGAGCCCAAAAAGAAATATCATTGATTAACAATGCAAGGTTCAAAAACTTACCAATCAAAGCACATTTCCTAAGATTGTGGACATGTTTAATCATTAGATCATCTGAAAAGAAGACTTGACATTCCTTATCCTTCGAAATATGTAGATCTATCTATTTAATATTTCTCCACATGAGTTTGGTCTTGTGCAATGGTGGTTTTAGATTGAGAGGGCATCCAAAATTTGACCCAAAGTGGTAATGGTTACCCTAATCTTTTACGGACAGTGGGTCATTATCTTGCACCAAGATACCCATAGGAGATCTAGGGGGTGTCCCATAGAAGATATTAAATCATGGGTGCTTCCTAGGTTTATCTTGCTTCATTTTTGGTTTGAAACCCTATGGTCTTAGGTGAAATTGCATTTCCCTCCCAAAATTCAGATTTGAATGATTAAGCATAGATCCAATACAAGCCCCTACTTTTGATGTCTCTCCTACCTCAAAGTTGAAAACTGTCTTGTGTTTTGACAAAGCCAATGCCACCTAGGGATGTGACTCGAGGAAAGCCTTTGTGCGACCAGTTGAAACTGGTTTTACATGAAACTGTGGATTGACAAAGAATGGTTTAGCAGGTTGAACTACCACCTTGCTAGAGAAAATTTTGTATAGATCATCCACCTTTCTACCTCAAGCCCCTATGTTCTTATAATTAAATTTTCTTTGAAAGGGATGCTTCTAGAAACCCTATTTTGTCTAATTTGCATTATTAGTTGGTTGTACTATAGGGGTATTAAAAAAATGTCTTCAAAAGAGGAGGATTGAGTCCCATCTTTCCATCACCCCTTATCAACAAACAACACTAAATATCCATTAATCTTCTTCCTGCGCTCACTCGCTTGCTATCGCTTCTTCAAAATGCAAACCTTCATCATTTGATATTAAATTAAATAATATAATAATTAAATTATTAATATTAATAATGTTAATATCACTTTATATAAAAGTAAACAATGGCGAATAAAGCAAAAAGTAGAATAATGAATAAAGAGAAAGCATTCCACCCAAAAGCAGCCAGATATCATTTTTGTAGGAATACATATCCCATAAAATGAGGGTTTTCAAAATCATATCCAGAGCTTCCTTCAACAAACAGATCAAATCACCATACTAATAGCAGCACTTGGGCACATGAATCTTTGGGTGAATCACTTCAAGTAAGCCCATTTTATGTTGTAAAGACTCTAACCAATTTTTTGAGTTATTGGGTTTATAGGAATGTGAGGCAAATGTTGGTCTGGATCGATGCCCTAATCAGAGAGTTTTTTCTCATCCTTATTCAAGTCTAGGTGGAAATGTGCTAATTCAATCAACGGTCAACCTAGATAAGTAGATCTATGTCTTTAATTTAACAAAATATGCAAGTCGCAACCTAAATTCCATTTACACCCAACAGATTAGATTCGTCATTAAACCTTTTACAGATCAATCAACCCAATTGCAGGAACCTTTAGCTTTGGATTCCTTGAGTATTTACATTCCCCCTCATCATAGGTTGCCTCTCTCTAATCCATATCCTCTCCCAACTACTTTTCCTCGCAATCTCTCGATGTCACTCCAATAGATCAAGAAGACAAGGTCCTTATTATTAATAATCAAGACAGTGAAGAATACTAGTAGGAATGTCAGGAGGTCAGTTTTTTTCCTTCCTAGAATGGCCCTAAAGTAGAGATGCATAATCTTATCGATTGATTGGAGGACTATTGCGACTACTAGGTAAGTATCTCTCACTATACTGATAGATTGGCTTTCATACACTGTAGTGAGGAGGATGTGAAAAGAGATTTTCTTTCATATTCTGATTGTTTTTATAAGGCTCATGTGGTTAAATTTTTTGATTGGACACCAAACTGCAATGAAGATAATTTAAAGTTCTTAATTCCAACGTGGTTCTCCATAAACCCTATTCCTCTGTAATTAAACCAAATAGGTATTATTAAAAGAATAGGCTGGTCAATGGGAGAATTAATTAGATTAGATGCTTCCTTTGAGAGATGTAACAACATTAAACTTCTAATCAATTGTAAAGTAGATAAAATGAAGCTTGAACCAATCAAAATCATCCCCAACAGATCCACATACAAATTGAACTTTCAGAGATATGAGGGCAAAATCATAGAGATAATAAAACTTGATGATGAGTGGAAGTTTTCCTTTAGAACATTGTAGAAAACATCAGATCTCAATATATCTCACCCAAGTATGACATAAAAGGAATATAAAGATGAGGGAGTTCCCTTAAAAAACATAAGAGATACATTAGACAAAAAGAGGGAAGATAAGCCAAATATGACTAAAGTAGAAAATTATAATAGCCATGCATACCGAATTATTGGAAATCAGTAGGAAAGTACTATCTCAACACAAGAGAATAACAAAAAAATCCCACAATAAAAAATGATCAATAAAACAGACAAATGCAAAGAAAGGCTGATTAGCTTGGTAGCATTTGAAACACTTAGTTAACACTACTTGAATTATGGTGAGCTTCGTAGCAATGAAACCAATTAACTAAGTGTTAAATCACTAATAGATAAATGATTTGACCATAAGGTCAATAGGAAGACAATGAAGGAGAAAACTCAAGATTTTTCCATGTGGTAGATAAGGTTAGTATGATGTGCCTAGTAATGTAGATCCAAGATCTAATCAGGATGTGTCATGTGGCACTAATGTAGCAAGGCACCTAGGTGAGGTTTTTGATTTGGGATGTTAATTTGGTGTACTTGCAGACTGTATGGACCAGTTAAAAGATGATATGTGATAGTCAATGCAAGGTTGACTAGAGAAATAGAGGGAAAAAAATCAAATTCACAAAGTAATGATTAAATATTAATTCCCCTCTCATAGTTGACATGCAAAAAATAATAGAATTATAAAAGAGGCACATAAGGGAGAGACAAGTACATTGGGGACCATTTAAAAGTCTAAGATGAGCACTCAGAAAAGGAAGAAATAAGGAAAATTAAAGGGGAAAGAAGTATGATGGGTCCCATCTAAGGATGAGGACATGGAGGAAGTATTTGATCTATGTAAATTAAAAGTCATGAATCAATGTGCATGTCAAGGACATATAAAAGAGGGATCAAGTGGTGATTGGTGGACACCACAAATAGGTGGACAATGTTGTGATGTGGAGCCTAATTAGAATAGGAGGTTAATTTTCCCCACTTCATTCAATGTGGTTTCCCCCTAGATTTAAGCTCTAGGGGTCAAGGGGTAATGCCCCTTGTAGGTTCCTATGATAGAACCCTAGGAAAGATTGAGGCAAGGTTGAGGGGTAGTGCCCCTTGCTAGGTCTTGGGGTCAACTGCCCTATACATTCTCCTTGTCAAGATATAGGGTGGGGTCAAGGGTGTTAGAATATATAGTCAACCAATATAATTGAGAAGGGGTTTGAATTAGTTATCCAACTATTATCACAATTATCAACCTTAATAATTCTTAACCATATGAACAATATAATCAAAAACCACAAAAAGATACTCATGCACAATAACACTAGATATGTTAACTAGGGAAACCCTTAATCAGAGGGAAAACCCTAATGGGGATGGTACCCACAAGATGATGTACTAATCTAAATATTCCTTGTTAGAGGATGGACCCTATTAGGATTCTATAACAACATTCAGTACATATCATTCCCTATTAGGAGACTTTGAATCCCTATTAGGAGATTCCAACCTTGTTAGGAGTTGTGGAAGGCAGATGGACCCACCATCCAAAAAGCTTCAGGGGAAAGACCAATGAACCCACTGTCTAAATGATCTTTGTATTATTCCTTGTCAAATACTAGATTTGAATTGTATTTCCTTCCTCTTCCTCTATTTGTCAACCAAATCTCTACTTCTTCTAATCTTGATACCAAATCATGAACTCTGCATCCAATAGTCCCTTGAATTGCTTACTCATATTCACCAATATACTCTACTCCTTTTCGCACTTCCTTGATTAATTTGCATTCAATAATTAATCACACACTTACAAACAAGAAAAACATCTTTCCTTTATACCCTATCTCCAAAATAATTCCTTGAGTCGACCTTGAGGCTTTTCTAATTAATTATAATAAGATAATTAATTAATTTGTAATTACAATAGCATTTTCAGCTCATAGTCTATACAGAACTTTACAGATATCACCATCAGACTATCCTCAATCACTATCTAACTAAGCATCACCAGATTATATCTATACTAGAAGATATAATACGATCATCAAAAATTGATTTCCATGCACTCTGTCTATGCACTGCTCTTTGTAAATCACTTATATCTTCCATACATCTTCGACTTAGATTATGCACACCTTTTCATTAGGACACATACTAGAACATGTCATTAACTACACTTCACATGTACATCAAATCTATATCTATACAATTATGTTCTATGTCTTCTATTCTACAAGTCTTCATAGAATTACTACTATGTTGACATCAATGAAAAACACAATCTTCACTGCAACATGTCAATTCTCTCTAATACTTAGGATACTCCCCAAAAGGAATACCATCAAGATTCATGCTAATAGAGGGGTAGCACCCCCAAATCCAAAAATGAATTTAATCTTGTAAAAGGCATTGGCAGTTATATTTTCTTATTGGTCAAATTATTCTAGCCCTAATTTGTAAGTAATTTTTTTTTGTAGAAAAAGGCTTAGGGTTAGGGATTTTATTATGTATGATGAGATTGTAGTTTCTTCAAGTGGTATTGAGTTGTAAGGGGTTATATATTTTAATTAGGTCATAATCACTGGATAATAAGAATATCATACTGGTTGTTTAGTGGACATGGCTCGGGGATTGGGCAATCCATGTTAAAAATTTGTTTCTTGTATTCTCTTCTATGTAATTTATTATTTTCTAGTATTTGATTATATTTGCATGTATTAATTATTTCTATATCATTAATCCTAAGAGACCAGTAAATTTGGAGGTGCACATAAGATATTAAAGGGAGGCTTGTGTAAGATTATTTTTAAGTGTTCATATATATTATAGCGGTGACTATAGACTTTTTAAAAGAAATTTCAAGTAAAGGGGCTACATTAATATAAAATAAAATAGTAAAGACATAATAGTAAAAATAGAAGGGCCCCTACTATTTTCAATTTAATAATAAGATATTTTCAACAATATAAATAGTGATGACTATGGAGTGTTTAAAAGAAATTTTAACAGAAGGGGCTATATTAATATAACATGAAATAGTAAAGACACAACAGTTAATAAGGTGAGTAAAATAGAAGGGCCCCTACTATTTTCATTTTAAAAATAAGATATTTTCAATAACAAAGGTAAAATATATGCTACATGGTGTTATGTTTGTAGCTTCAGTAGGATTGATTCGATCATGAGATACATTGTTGATGGTAAATCATCACTTAGACAAATATTCATGTATATATTAGATATTATTATTATCTAATGATGATTAACCATAGAGACATGTCTCCTATGTATTCAAATATGCATTTGGAACACATCAATAATAATGGTAGTGTTATTACATTTGTAGAAAATGGTCCTTCAAATCTTAATGGTATCAAAGCCAAACTACAAGTGTAAAAATGGACTAGTAAGAAATTCTGAGAAAGATACACAAGTGCATATAAAATTATAAAACCACATCATAGAGAAAAGAATATCTATAATCAATGAACAAGAAGGGAGATATATAGTCAACACTAAATATACAGACTATTGGAATTATAATAGGAAAGGTGAACTTCTTTGTTGGGGGGGGGGGGGGGGGTGTTGGGGTGTGTTGAATCAATCATTCAAACTTGGACACATAAAACTTTTACCATATAAATCCATCTCATACATTCAATGATAAAACTAAAATAACTTGTAAAGAATATATATCTAAATCATGTAAACATGCAAGCATTCACACACATAACACCAGATATGATTACCCAGAAACCCTCCAAGTGAGAAAATAAAATTGGGGTGGGGATGACACCCAAAAATATTCACTACTATAGCAATAAAGTGTATCCAATGAAGGTTACAATGTTTTGACCATGAAACATGATCTACCTTGTGAAAGGTCTACCCTATTAAAGGCTTACAAAGACTGTTAGGTCTCACCTTGTTAGAGGATTTCAACACCATGTTAGAAGTGTGCCTTGTTAAAGGACTTCAACTTACAACTAAGTAAGCACCCTGTTAAAGGATTTCATATAGCCTATTAGGATTACTATGCTTAAGAGATTTGACTGAAATCACTTATTAAAATGTCTCAGAATAGATCCTGTGGTTGGCACTTGCTTGCCTAATAATAGATCATCTCTAAAGAATATCTTCGTGATCCTTTTTTATCGGATGTCTCAATGTTCTATCCTTTTCTCTAACCTCTATTATTCTCTAACTAATTCTACAATTCACTCTTTCTTCTAAGTCACCTTGAATGCTCTATTTTCACATGCAAACTATCTTGTTCACTCCTTTAATTCTTTACACACTTTGTTTCTCTCTCAATGATATTTGTAGGGTTTCATCCTCCTTAAGAAGACTTTGGTGGCTTAGGGTTAGGTATGAATCGATGACTCAGATTCATCCATTTTGCTACTTAAACCTTCCCATTTTCTAATTGGCTACATGTAATTACATTGGGAATCCAAATAGAGATTGGTCCTTATCTTCAAAATATCAAAATATAATCTTAAGTTGGCTCAAAAATGGTTTACATAGTTTTTTGTGCCATTACAAACAAATACCTCAAAACTATCTTACTCGACATATGAAGTCTCTAATGCTTGGCATACACTATATTGTATACTATGACTCGACATCCATTGTTTACTCGATTGTTGAATCACTCAGCATAGTCTATCTGCTCGACACTTGAATGACTCGGCATATGAGTGACTTGGTACTCATTGCAACTCAGCATGGTCTAATATTTACATGTTATGCTCGGCATGCATTACTAGTTCAACATGAACTAAGTAAATAGCTTAAGTGTGTTGACACTCACTTGTCAAAAATTATCTGAGATCAACAATCTCCCCCTTTGACATGAGTTTCAAAAACACATGAGTATATATTAAAATCCATGTTCTCTCAAGCATAGCATATCCATGACTCGGCTTATATACAAAACTTCAAAATTTTAAAATTTTGTAATAACTTAGATACCTCAAAATTTGATAACTCCCCCTAAGTTAGTGTGTTTGTTCTGTATCCAAAATTTTGTGCTCCTTTCTGAATAAGTGTCTCTCTACTGATAGACTTTGACTTCAATGCACTATGTTATTTGCTGATACTCTTTCATTTTTTCTCTTTCTTCTAATTTCTCCCACAAAAATAGATATCTCCCCAATGATATATCTCCCCCCTTTTTTTTTTTGTTCTCTTTGCTTATATGATTTCTTATTTCTTATTTCTTATTTATCTCTCCCGCTTTCTTACTTCTCTCCGCCTTTTTTAAAACTTATGTCAAATGGGCTATACACCTATGGTGTGTTTTTCTAGAAAAGATTTATGAAATTCCATTATTATCTTGAGGGTTATCCAGTTATCACATGCAACATCCAATGACTTTATTTGAATTTCAAGCTCAGCAGCAAGGTGTACTAGACCATCTAAAGTAGAAAGATCGAGGTCTTTCTTCAGTAGAGTTTCAACATAGCTAGCTCCTTGTGCAATATCTCCATGTGTGGGGTGAGGGTAGCTTGTATGCTTATTAGTTTGGCTCTAATGTTAGCCTCATCTACTGTTAAGATAGCTAACTGACTCTGTGCCTGAAGTAATGTCCTAAAATGCTTCTCATTTTGAGCTAGATTTGAAGGTTGTCTTGCACCTAATGTAGATATTTTACTTTCTAGGCTCATAATGTGACTTCTAGTCTCTTGGGTGAAGAATGTAGGATTGTATAGTTTTATGTACAATGAGAATATGTTCTCAAGTACCTTCTTCACATCCTCAACCTTAGTTGCTAATGAAACTTGAGTTAGTGCTATATCACCTAATATTTTCTCATTAACTCTATTTTGGAACTTCTTTTCTGACCATTCTAAAAGTTTTGCATTTGTATCAAGGTCTTCATTACTAACCTTTTCCACTATATCTATTAGTTTTTCAATTAGTGGCTTGGTCTCTTCAAGAGTTGGTACACTAAATGCATCTAGAAAGATGTCCTTAATATCTTGAAGTGTTTTATTTTGCCTATGTTCTCTCCTAAGCATTTCTTGATGCTTTTTCCTTTCTAAGGCTTGTTGTAAAATGCCTATTTTTTCCAATGTCATAGTATCATAATCATATTTTGGAATAATAATTTCTTCATCAAGGCTTATGTCTCCATAATGTATTACCTCTTCCACCTTTGATGAGCTTGGGCTTGGCATTGAAATCTATAATGGAATAGCATCTGTGCTCAACTTCTAAAGAGTTTATGTGGAAGAAGTGTCAAATACTAGTAAGGCTACCAATGTTTGGATGGCCACTTGTTCCTTCACCTTTGGTTCTATCTCTTTAGGCTTGCCCTAGTCTATCACTATGACTTGGTGTGCACCTTTTTCTTGTGTTGTTTGTATAGATGAATCTATCTATCCTATTTATTTTTGTTGTCCTGCAGTGGTATCTTTTTCTTATGATTTCTTCTCAATAGTAACAACTTTAACAATTGTATCAATCTTGGTAGATGTAATTTATGGCATTTGGACTAAAGATTGTACATTAATAACTGAAGGGATGATGGAAGGTAGTTCTTGTGGATTCACCTTTTTCCTTGTAACATCAATTACTAGCTTTTGTAGTTCTTCCATACTAACCAAAATTGGATTGCTACATAGTTTGGTTTGCAATGTATAGTGATCTAAGATCTTATTCAAGTCTTCTATAGTAAGAAGATTGATGTTCTGAGCTGATGGATTAGAGACATCCTTTATAGTTTTAGTTTTAGTTGTTTTGGTTGTGTCATGGGGAGGACTGACACTCGATAATTGTGTGTCATGCACACTTTGTTCTTCTTGCTGCTCAGGCTCGGCAATTGCTTTGTCATCTTCTTTTGTTTCTCTCTCTCCTCCAACTATATTATCTTTGTCACCTTCTTCCTTTTCATCATCTTTATCATCATCTTCAACTTCTAAAGGGTTAGTTTCTCCTTTCTTGATAGTGTTCAACCCATAAATGAGTTTCCAAATTTGTATTGATTTCTTAACATCTTCAATATTATTTTGGAGAATGTTGAAGGCTCTGTATTTTGGTGTGAACTTAGCTACATATTTCTTTATTGCCCTATCAATTTATCCCTTTGTCAACTCAGCATTACTTGGGCTAGTGTTTTCTCCCTAATTTGTCTTTCTAGATTTAGATAATAATGCCATTTTTGCTCAACAATGTCATATAGATTTTAGGTACTAAGTTGGCAAATTCTAGTGGCGTGGTCTTATAATTTTACATCATCGCATATAATGCCTCTTCCACTTGATTCTTCTCTACTTTACCCAATGTATCAAATTCAACATGATTAAAACCTGAAAGATCTACATTGTTTACATTTTCACAAAGATTCTCAAGGTTTGAGAGAGGATTGTGACTCACCACCTTGAATTGGCTATTTTCATCTGATTCTATCTTCTCTTCATCATAATTTGATTGAGCCACATACTTACTTCTCTATCTTTTCTACTCCTATCCTCCTTGCTCTATTTGCTTTTTCTTTCCCTAGCCTTTTGTGTTGTAGCACGTGTGTTGGCTCTAGTTGTAGGTATAGCAGGCTTTGGCTAACTTGGTTTAACAAGTTTCTTGGTCCTTTCCACTGGCTGTGCCTTTTCCTTCCTTTTCTTTCACTTTGCAGGATTAGGTGCTTCCTTGGATTCTTCTCCCTCAACACCTCTAGTCCCCTTCTCTTCTTCATCTTCTCTAATTCCCTATGTTAATGCTATAGTTTCTTGAGCTTGAGTTTGTTCTACCTCTTCATCCACTTCTTCTTCTTCTTCTTCTTCTTCTTCCTCTTCTTCCTCTTCTCTTCAGCACCCTCTCCAAATTTTTCTTTCAATTTCTTTATTATCTTTTCCTTTTTCTTCATGGCAGAGGTAGTTTTCAAATCCATGGTAATCTTAGATTTTACCATCTAATAGTTACCAAAAACTTTTGTAGTCTTGTCTACTTCTTTTGTAAGTAGAGTTGTTATTGTTGCTAAGGGTGCATCTACATTTATCTCATATTCTAAGGGTCTCAAGCATCTCACCCTTGGTGTGGTAGCTTGCACATATGTGTAATCAACATCAACAAGAAAACAAATGTCATCATAGTATTTTTCAACTAAGGATGTTGGTATTCTTAGTCTCTGCTTCATTGACTTCTTAAAGTCTTCAAGGTAGCTAGTCATGATTATTGCAATGTTTTCTCCTATCTACTCAATGTATTCACCTATATGTACTACAACTAATATGTTAGTCTTCCATCCTACTATTCCAAAGGAGGGGAATGTGTTTTTCACATAAAAGAATATGCAGATTAGCATTGAACCAAACTTGCATTGTGTACTCTTGGTTTTCCTTATTGCTCCAAGGTTCTCCATAAGTTGTTGCAATTGAAGTTCTGCTAGATCATATGTATGATCTTTCTTAACAATCTTATAAACAACATCTACAGCTGTGCAGGGTACACTATTCAATCTACTAGATTGATAGAACTTATGTGATATTACCCTTACAAAAAAGTTAAAAATAGGATTAGAGATTATATCTATTGTCATACCTCTCTTATTCCAGACTACTTCAGTATTCTTTTCAATCATTTCAATGGAATCACTTCTGAGTGTCTTGGACTGATGTAGGGTTGGGTAGCTAGTAACCTTATGAATTATTCTTTTGGTAATTTTGATTAGTCTGCCTTCCAATCATAAGGCGCCATCATGAATTCTACTCAACACAATTTGTATCCGCTCTATTTTAAATACATTTGGAAAATCTAGGGCTTGTGTTAAACCATTTTTCTCAACAATTTTATATTCTTCCTTCAAAACACCATTTTCACAAAGTTTGTTGTATGCCTCTCTAATCTCCATGTCACTAATGCTCCCTATCTTGCAATTGTAGCATTTCCTCATGTCTTGTACCATTATCACATTTGTCAGGATCATTGACAATGTGCTAGAAGGATCTTGTTTATATGCGATGTCAGGAATGGCTTTAAATACGAGTTGCTTAACTTCATTACTAACTAGCTAAATGTTTAAAACTTCCTTCCCTTCAATTTTTTTCAAACTAGGGTTTATGAAAATTTAAACTACATAGCTCAACTCTTGATAAATAACTTGTGAGATCAGACAAAATAATGGTAAATTACTATACAAATATTCTGTAATCACTTCTAAGGAATTTTGTGATTGCCTTCTGCTCTTCCTACTCTTTCTCAATTTCAAAATGTTGATAAATGAGTTAAAATTGATTGTATACCCATTGAAAACCTTGCATTTAGTGCTAAGTGCTTACACAGCTATAAGCTTGGCAATAACCAGTTTCAGGTTTACTCAACATCCATTGATATTTTCATCACTTGGTAGCTACTATGAACTCAACATCAACTAACATTCCACTTGGCATATACTCGGAAACAACATGAAAGACTTAAATATTTGTCTTGAATTTTTGTCAACTTCTTGCATCTTTTTTCATGCTAATGTAAGCTTTTCAATATGTAGAACCTTTTGGAACTAACCTATGATATAGCATTTAAGTATCAGTCCCACATATATTTTGTTTTCCTAGTTTGATGAGGTGTGATCACCTAACCCACTGGGTGAAGTGATCCCTTCTCTATTTGATGTGTTGCAAACATCTTTCTTTTTCCATGTCTTGTTCATCTCATCTTTGATGTGTTCAACATCTACCTTTCCTTTACCTTTACCAATTTTACAATTTGGTGTCTTTGACTTAGTTGGACAATATTTACTAATTTGACCAGTCTTCAAACATCAAAAACATGTAGTTTGACTTAACCATCTTTCATAGTTACCTCTGAAGTTTGTCCTAATACAATTCTCAAGAACATGTCCATATTCTTCACAATAATGACAATTATATCTCGTATTATAATCCCAATTATAAGATTTTTCATTATTTATTACCTTTGTTTTCTTGTTTGATGACCACATGGATTTGGATCTACATTCAAAAGCTCTATGTCCATACTTCTAACAATTGTAGAGATATCCTTCAAATCTTTGTGTATGCATGGTCCTGGTTCTGCATTCATATGCCTGATGACCTTGCTTGTTGCACTTATGAAAATTATTCATATTCTTAGGCTTTAAATTTTGATCTATAATCTATAAACTTGTTCTTGTACACATTAGCAATATGTCCTTTCTTACCACAATTATGACAAGTGGGTTTTGAGTTCTTACCTTTAATGTTCCTTTATTCTGCATTTTTGGATGATTCTCCTTCTTCAATGCTTTTGTATCCTAGCCTTGATGTATCATTCTTGGGTTTAGGAGATTTCAATAATTTCTCAAAGTATTTGATAGCCTCATTTGGCTTGTTGAAACTTTCAGCAAAAACCTTTTCTCTCTTTAGGCCATTCTATAGTTGTTCATTCTACAACTTCAATGTAGTTATCTCAATGTCCTTGACATTTAACTCATAGTTGGCATTCACCATTTGACTTAGAGTATCCAATTGCATATTAGAGATCTTGGTTAGCTCTGTTGACTTCTCTTCCAATCTATTGGCCAAAATTCTTTTGTCTTCTTCAATCATGGCTTTGTCTTCCATAGCTCTCTTCTTTTGTTCAGTTACCTCACATAGTATCATAGCTTGAGATTCTTGCTCTAGCTTGAGATTTCTGATTTCCTCAGCTTGTACTCTATTCTTTTCCATCAGATTTGTAATTGATGAATCAAATTCATTGCAGTCACCATTGGAAAATAGCTTGGTAGTGTCAATCTCTTTGTATTGAATGTCATTTTTTGCAATAGCAATTTCTTTCCTTCTCTTCAAGGACTTCTTTAATTCTTCCCTTGCTTCATCCAATTGATGTAGAATGAGTTGTATCTCAATCCCTTGATTTTCAATAATCTTTCCCAATTCGTAGACTTCCATTTTAAGATCTTTTCCTCAAATCTGCAAAGCTTCTTCTTATGAGAACTTGGTTGTGATACCAATTGTTGGAATTACAATGGGAAAGGTGAACTTCTGAGAGGGAGGGGGGGTGAAATAGTAGTTCAAACTTGGACCCATAAAACTTTCACCATATATATACATCTCATACACTCAATGATAAAATTGAAATAACCTATAAAACATATATATCTAAATCACGTAAACATGCAAGCATTCACACACATAACACCAGATATGATTACCCAGAAACCCTCCAAGTGAGAAGATAAAACTAGGGTGGAGATGACACCCACAAATCTTCACTACTACAACAATAAAGTGTATCCAATGAAGGTTACAATGTTTTGACCATGAAACATGATCTATCCTGTAAAAGGTCTACCCTATTAAAGGCTTACAAAGACTGTTAGGCCTCACCTTTTTAGAGGATTTTAACACTCTATTAGAAATGAGCCTTGTTAGAGGACTTCAACTTACAACTAAGTAAGCACCCTATTAAAAAAATTCATATAGCTTGTTAGGACTACTCTACTTAAGAGATTTGACTAAAATCACTTGTTAAAATATCTTATCATAGATCATGTGGTTGGCACTTATTTGCCTGATAACAGATCACCTCTAAACAATATCTTCTTGATCCCTTCTGATTAGATGTCTCAATGTTGTATCATTTTCTCTAACCTTTGTTCTTCTCTAATTGATTTTGTAATTCACTCTTTCTTCTAAGTTACCTTGAATGTTCTATTTTGGCATGCAAACTATCTTGTTCACTCCTTCAATTTTGTACACACTCTCTTTCTCTCTCGATGATAGTTTTAGGGTTTCATCCTCCTTAAGAAGACTTTCGTGGCTTAGGGTTAAGTATGAATCTACGACTGAGATTCATCCATTTTGCCACTTAAACCTTTCCATTTTTTGATTGGCTACATGTAATTGTATTGGGAATCCAAATAGAGATTCGTCCTTATCTCCAAAATATTGAAATATAATCTTAATTCAACTCAAAAATGACTTACATAGTTGTTTTTTCTATTACAAACAAATATGTCAAAACTATCTTACTCAGCATATGAAGTCTCTGATGCTCAGCATACACTATTCTATATATTGTGACTTGGCATCTATATTGCTCAGCATCCACTATTTACTGGGTTCCTAAATCACTCAACATGGTCTATCTACTTGGCACTTGAGTAACTCATCATATGAGTTACTCAATACTCATTGCAACTTGGCATGATCTAATATTTACATGCCATGCTCAGCATGTATTACTAGTTTAGCATGAACTAAGTAAATAGCTTAAGTGTGGTGATACTTGGAAAAGTTGATCTAAGATCAACATAGACCAGATGACAAGTGTTTGATAAGGGGATTACAATCACATACAGAAGAAAGACCAGTCAACAATGAACTATAATAGTAGAATCAATTTTATTAATCAAATAATATATCATAGAAATGATGCTACATATGTATCATTAGTGGAGCAATTACAAATGTTCTAATGATCATTGAACCATAATAAGTGTGATATCACTTTTATAATATTATTTAGAACATATGAAGTCATCAGATGTTTTCATAATATCCAGTGCTAGGTGAGAGTAAAACATCAAACTAGACATAATTTTTGAATTTTCTACTCAAGAAGGATAACTAGATTACAAAAGTTACAAGCTATACGAACAATATTTAGAACCATCTTCAAAGGGGAGATGTTTCATAATGAATGTTTCACTCCCACTTGAACCATCTTCAAAGGGGAGATGTTTCATTCTCAAATAATCTAAGAAGAAATTTTCTAATATAATGGACCTTCATTAAAATCAACTCATATCATGGATGTACAAATAAGTATTCATCATCCTTGAGTATTACATTTATCTACTTATTATAATCTCTCTCTTATTTTTAGTTCTATACATGCTATAAGAGTTATATTGCCTTGATTTTTTCCTTTATGTTTGAGGGTATTCTTGTAGGAAAAGAAGGTTGGTACTTTACCAAATATTGTGTAGACTAAATCTTATCACAACATCTCTAAAGAAGTTGTGATCTATAATTCATTAGTCATATTGAAGCAAATATCTTTGATGATTAAGATTATGAGTATCCTTTTACATGAAGAGGGAGTGTGACGCTTCTTCAAAGGCAACATAGGAGCTTAGAAGATTTATACTTAGAGGGGGTCTAAAAATACATGTGTGTGACTACATGATTTTGATGGCCTTACTCTTGTGTACATAATGAGGAAGTAATGATTTATCACCTGAAAATTGGAAGATCAATATCAAATTCAAAGGGAGTCCTACAGGCATCCTTGGGTGAAGAAAGCCTCTAAGTGAGTAACTATAGGACCTAACTTCCTAGGATCATTGTTAAAAAGGATAATTTTGAGGTGCAATCCCTTGTGAATGATATCTTCTCTATGATCGATAAGTTTAAAGTGAAATTCCTTGTAATGCATTATTCTCTATGAGAGAGAAGTTGAGGTGAAAACCCTTGTGGTTTATGGTAGTTATTATTTTTCATGTGTGGATTATGTCATGAAAGGTGATGATCTTGCATTGATCCTACTATGGCCTCTAAATTTATCTTATGATTTGCTTCACATCTTCTTTCTTGAATTGCAGAAACTCTAATTGCATAAATGGGAAGCAATGTACTAAGAAATTTACTTACAACTATTTCCTCCCTTATATCTCCTCCAAAAGCCTTGATTGCACTGACGCTTGTTTGATTCTTTCAACATATTTAGCAATGTTCGCATCCTCTCTCATCCTCGTCTAATCAAATTGTCCTCTTAGAATTTTTTCTTTGGCTCTTCTCACATTTTCATCACCTCCATAGATATCTTTCAGCTTGTTCCACATATCAAAGACAGTTTTATAGTCCTTGATAGCATCAAATTCTTCATAGCTTAGGGTTGATGCAATGTCTATCATCATGGTGTTATGAGTCTTCTTCTCAGTAATGCCATTGACAGATAGTGTATTAGAAGGAGTTACATATTCTTCATCAAGATATTTCAATCTTGTATCTCCAATGGAAGCTAGATGGAGTCTCATGAGACCTTGCCATGTTGAAAAGTTATCCCTGTTAAGCCTTGGAATTTCCCTCTTGTAAGACATCCTGATCTTTAGCTTAGATCCTTGAAATCCTTCCTGCAAGCACCAAGAGCTCTAATACCAATTGTTAAAAATATAGATGGAGTAACTAAGAGGGGGGGGGGTGCGCGGGGGGGGGTGGGTGAATTAGTTACCAAAAAAATAAATCCATAGATCCCTTAGATGTCTTATAAAACTAGTTACTACTATCATTCAATAACCACACAAAAAAATGTTGTAACTCAGTAGATGCAATGAATGTTAACTTATTACTGATCTTTAAGCATTCACAGTGATTAACATGCAACCATAAGAAAATAACATGAACACATGAGACACCAGATTTAATGTGGAAACCCAATATGGGAAAAACCACCAAGTAACTAGCTTCTGATTTTCACCCTTCTAAAGTGAGCCCTGTTAAGAGCCAACCATGTTAAAAGTTACAAAACATATTGTTAGGTGTGACCTTGTTAGAGGATTTAATCACTCTGTTAGGAGTGGCCTTGCTAGAGGACTTTAGAACAATTCAATAGAACTGTCACCTTGTTAGAGGATTTACAAAATGGCTATTAAACCAACTATATTAAGAGATTTAGAAAACACTACTACAATGGTGAGAAAGTAACAATGAGTTGACATAAATGAGATGCAACTGAATTGTTGATACAGATCTTAGTTCTGCTTCACTAGATCCTCTCTGATTGAATACAACTTTTCTGCTCCTCAAGGTTATCTGATCCTTCTTCAAAATTTTCTCACACTTTCATCTTCACACAATCAATACATTTGCATGCTTGCTCATTACAATTTAGAATTCATAACTTGACCTTTTATTTATAGCTTACAAATTGTCAAGTTGGCTCATTTACAAGTTACATTTTCCAATATCAGTTAGCTATAATAATTACATCAAATAATTAAGCTTTATTTCCCAAAATAATTAAATTCCTCATTCACTGACCCTGCTCAATAAACATTTTTCTGGAACTGATTTCTAGTGTTAACCAAATGAAGCTCAGTGAACACTATGAACTCTACAAAATCCTTTAGAGACTGAGTGAACTCGATAAACACTGACTTCTACCACAAAATCCTTCGATGCCTGAGTGAGCTAGGTAGAAACTATTTTCACAGAGTAATTTTCAAGAATGTTTGGTAGACTCTAGAATTTGTTTTGCTAACCAACTGAGCTTGGTAGACTCTATCTACTAACTAATATGACATTTGTGTAACATCAAAGATAATACACAATTGAATAATTGTATCCAACAATCTCACTCTTTGGCATTGATGGCAACACATGTCATAGCATAATGAAATTTGAGAATAAGTCTTTTTCTGATAGAACATTTCTCCCTCTTAGATCCTATGCCACAAACTTCTCTAATATAGCAATCTCCCTCTATGAAATAATTACATAGCTTCTTTTCAAACAACAAAATCTCCACACAAAAAATTCAAATTTCAAAAAGATATGATAGTACACTCTCCCTCTTTGACAACACATGCCAAAGACAACACATACCAAATGAGTAACAATGTACCTTAAGTATTGATTCATATGCAATGTTCCCATGACTATGTTGCATCAACTGATAGATCTTCAACTTGGTTCATGTTGATGCATCACTAAAACTTTATTTTAGTGAGCTTTAGATAGGGGAATGACCCCTAACTTACCTCTGAGATACAAGAATTCATCCTTAGGTAATGGCTTGGTGAATATGTTAGCAATTTGTTCTTTTGTATGGACATATTCCAATCTAATTTCCTTATCCTACACCAATTCTCTGACAAAGTGATATTTTATTGCAATGTGCTTGGTTTTTGAATGCATTACTAGATTCTTTGATATGTTGATTACACTTGTATTATCACAGAACATAACAACAGGTTCTTTGATTTCAAATTTCATGCCTTCTAATAGTTGTTTGAATGAAACAATATTAGAATAGTCCACTGCTACTACAACATACTCTTCTTCTACTATAGATTGGGATGTACAATTTTTCTTTTTACTAGTCCAAGAAAGAATGCTCCACTACTTGTACTTTTTCTATCATCAATGTTTCCTGCCCAATTAGCATCAGAAACACTTTCAAATACAAATTACCTCTCAATTTGTACCACAATCCATAAGTACCACAATCCATAATCTTTAGTACCTTTCAAGTATCTCAAGATCCTTTTGATTGCCATCATGTTATTTTCTCTGGATTTTCCTAAAAATCTTGCTACTATACCAACTGCAAGAGCAATATCAGGCCTTGTATGAACTACATACTACATTTTTTTAATCATTGATCTATATAAGGTCTGATCTACCTCTTTTGATTCATCATCCTTGGTAAGCTCTAGTCTAGTACACATGGGAGTTCCAATTGGTTTTGAATCTTCCATACTGAACTTCTTGAGTATCTCCTTGATATACTTAAACTGAGTGATGTAGATACCATTCTTGCTCTACTAAATTTGAATACCAACAAAGAATTCAATCTCACCAAAATTGACATCTCAAATTTCTTGTTCATTTGCTCTGAAAATTCTTTGCATAGATCACCTTTTCCTGTAAAAAACGTATCATCCACAAATATTTCTGCCAAAATAATCTTATTATCTGGTCCTTCCTTGATATACAAGCTATTGTTATCATTGTAATACCCCAAAATTGGCTTATTGCCATGATCACCAATTTTGGTCTATTTCTGATCAATTCTAAAGTCCTATGTCACTAGGAAATTCTTATTCTGCTACTCGCTACTTGACTTAATTGTGAAATGCAAAAAACCTAAATCTGCATTCATCACACTCTTTATTTAATTCCTAAAGTACTGATTCATATTAGTCACATTAAACCTACTTATTACAATTTAATTTAATTTAAAGTATTTACACTTTAATTAAATTAAATTATGTCCTAAGGCCAATGTACTAAGGAATTAAATTAATTTAATTTAATAAATACACCTATTTTTAATTAATTAAAAAAAATTATTTAATTAAATGGAAAGCTATTTCTAATTAATTAAGAAAACTTATTTAATTAAATAGGAAGTCATTCCTAATTAATTAAATGAAGTTATTTAATTAAATAGAAAAGTATCTCCAATTAATTAAATGGAATTATTTAATTAAATAGAAAAGGTATTTATGAGAGCATATCTCATTTTATTAAATTAAATATCTCTCCAAAATCTCTCTTCAATTCAACAAAGGGAAATTCCTAGTTCACTACTGATCAAATTGGAAATGACTTAGATCACTTACTCTGACACTAAAGTCTATCTGATTTGACTGACTCTTACACTCATATCTGAGCCAGTTAACTCCCTTTGATTTGGGAATCTTCCTTTATGACTGAACTTCATCTTCAATCCTAACCGTTGATTGAAATCGATCTCAACCGTCGGAGGTTTCCAGGAAAGTCTATTTAAGAGACCCTCATTTCTTCATTTTAGAGGATGAATTAGAATTTGCATCAAATTGCTGCCAAATTGCATACTCATTTAATCTTATTACATTCTCACAGATTTTCATTGTTAGCTTAATTTCCATCTAGATCTAATATGCATACATATTTAGCATAGTTTCTTTTATATGTTCTTAGACTAGTTTGCATATCTCATTTTAGATTAATTTGCATATTCACATAGAATAGTTGCATCTCATTTTCAAATCCTTTGTTCTTAGAGGGTCTAGTTGCTCACACATCGATTCTAAGGATATTAACGGGCAAAATCCCTTTAGATAGAAGGTAACAAGTCAACTTGTTGGATGATTTTTGGATGGACAATCCAATGTTCATTCTGGGATGAATCCTCATATAAAGACTATGTTGAAGTGTGTGTGTGAAGCGTAAGGCCACATTCTGCATATATATTTTTGGCACCAACCGTGGGGCCAAGAAAATCAATTTCTCTAGCCTTAATATCATTTTTTAAAATCATTTTTGTGTTTTTTGTTCGTACGATTTTGTACAAGTTATGAATCTTCATGCGAAGATTCTGAATCTTCGTGTGAAGATTCTCTGCGTGTCACGCGAGAAAGTTCCTAAGCATGTGAAACTTCGCACGACACCTATTTCTTCATGCGATCTATAAAGAAATTTTGCACGAGATGAAAATAGTTTCATATGGCTCTGTCAGAGACCTCGTGCGAGATCTTGTAACAGCAGCGTTAATTTTTAGTATTTTTTTCGATATACAGATTATCTGATTTCACTAACGTGTTTTATTTTGAATTTGTTTCTCTAATTTCTTGTAGTTTAACTGTGTTTGCAGGACGTTTTCCAAAGATTCCTTTTAAAACCCACTTGAAAATAGATTAACAGTTTGATTGTAGGATGATTGTCGAAGATACGCTTGTCAAAGATCAATATTTTCAAACCCACAAAACAATGTGTCTTCTCTTATTGCTTTCCAAACTAGTCTAATTAGGGGCTTGTGAACTTCTTAGGGTGCAAGATGAAAGAATAGGGGAATATGCTCTTCACTTCTTGGAGTTCATGACCAAGAGTGAATCAGAAACCTAGATGCTTTCGAAAGATGACATTTCAAAGAAGGCAAGCAGCTTGGTGGTTCTCCAAAGCTTGTTCTCTTCTATGATAAGACAATGATTTCCTTTAAGGGAATCAAAATCTTTAAGGAAGAATGAGTTTGGATTGATTAAGCCAAGTCGATAATTAATTTGTCTTGCATGTTTGGGCGAGGAAATAAGGTAAAGGATTATGCTCTTTCCCCTTGAGGTAAATTAGAAACTCGGACCCTTAGATCTAAACCACCAGTCTGTGTCAATCCTTTAGAGGGCCTACCAGAGTGATCCAACTTTCGGTAATGACCCAAGTGAGCACACTCCTTTCGCTGGAGATTCCAACTCACTATAGTCAAGATGCTTTGTAGAGTGAAAGACTCCAAAGTCGGATTAATTTCTTCCCCTTAATTCTTGATATGGCATATCAAGGGGAAGTTGTGTCTATGCACTGGTTGGCACTGACCCCTGGCTTGTTAAGAAAGTAGTGTAGACTTTTAGATGCTAGTGTGGGCTACTGGCCTCAACTCCGCTTGCAGGGCCACCAGGGATTAATTTGAATGGAAGCCAAGTAAAAACCTCTTAGTTAGTAGCCACCCGGTTCACCTCTGAAAGGAGGCATAATCTTTGTACAAGGAGGGGGAAGAATCTCTCCTGTAGAACTCACCATAGGAATCCTACTGGATGTTTGAAGGTGGTATACACATTTGTCCCCTACCACAAGGGCACTGGTTCAGCATATACTATTGAGTCCTTTGAATATACCAAAAACACGGGCGCCCTCTAGGGGGTGACATGGCTGTGTGAGGTACACACATGCGCATAAGATGTGGGACAAATGTTTTTCCTTCTCTACCAATTTTTCTTTCTAGGGATAAAGCGTGTTTGTTATCAAGTTATCAACAAAGTCCAAACCAATTACAATAAAAAAAAAAGGTCAAGACTCCCCTATCCTGTCGAGTTGCTTTGTCCTCAGTAGGACTATTTTCAACTACTGCTTGCTTCCCACTGTCTTGTTTAAACACTTTGCCTAGATTGAAAACTTGAAACTTTGTCTAAACGTCTTGCGAGGTCAATCTCGCTATCTATCCAATTGAACCTATCTCAAAAATATGTCTATTCTATTCAAAAAGTCCAAAAGTATTGTCAAAATTAGTCACTGTTGTAAAATTGGTCTACCTTCTCGCGCGAAAATGTTTTCAATCTTGCATGAGATCATTTTGTTCTTGCGCGAAATTAGTTTGTCCTCGTGCAAAATTAAAGTGTTGTCATGAGTCTTCACGTGACCCTCTAAACTTCCTCGCACGAAATTAAACTACTATCATTGACTTTTGCATGATCCAAAAAACTTATTCGCATCACTAAGAAAACTTCATCGCGCAGCCTATACAGGTTTATCACACGAGATCTTGTGTTAGCATTTCCACTTTTTGATCTATCTTAGCTGTCTGCAGCCTACACACTGCCCTTTTCTACGTCCATTTGTCACTCTTTGTCTGTGAATAGTCCTAAAATAGCAACACTTTGCTTTGCTAAGGGCTTGTATCTTGCACTTTGACTAGTCTTGTGTCATAAGTTTTTTTTTATCCTCATGCTTGTCATACTTTGTGTCGCATTGGTCATAATATCTGGTTGTTCTAGCCTTTAAATCAAACCATTTGTGCCTTGGTGGACAACATTCTTACTATTATCTTTTCCTCTTTGAGACTCATTCTTAGTGTAGTCCTTGTCCAAGTTCTAGCTTCTTGTCCTTTTCTATGACTATCGTAACCAGAAGTGGCAACATATTTTATCCCCATAACTTTAGACCTGGTCGTGCTAGGGGTCATAATCGTGGCAGAGGTCATTTACCTTTCATTACACAACCAGTACCTAGTTCAACTAGTGAGGCATCTTCATGATCTCCCTCACCTGCTAGGTCATCTCGAGTTCAGCAAACATTTTCCATAAATTTGCAACAAATTAGGAATCCTTTGTACCAAGAGGATACTGAGACAAATAGAGGTCCTATATTACCAAACATGATGTCTGATCCTTTTTTCAGAGGACCTTTTGAAACACAACACACTAAAACTGAACATGTTCCTATAATGACTAATCATGAACCTGAACATGGTAGTCATAATCAACATCAAGAAACACCTAAGAATGACAAAGAGAAAGAGAAAGACTATGACACCTATGAGGAATAGGAAGAGGTAGAAATCCTCCCTGAACACATAGGAAAATGTCAAAGAAACAAAAACTTTCAAAAGGTCATGGGAATCCTACTCAATGAAGAGAAAGAAATGTACTTTCTCAAACTTTCCCAAGAGGGACCTAAACTGCCCTCTCATTTCAATGTGAAAATCATGCTTGAAGAAGAAACTGAGACTTCTAAACTCCAAATAAAACTAAAAATTATGCAAGACCAATTGGCTCAGATGATGCATGAGAAAGAGAAACCCATGAAAACGTACACATTGGATGCTCTTTGCCCATTTCTATTTGACAAAAGCATAAACATGTCACCTTTCCATGAGGCATAGAGCTACCCAAATATGACAAGTACTTTGGTACTACTGATCCCCAAGATCACTTGCGAGAATTTGGTGCTTTGTTTATGGAGTTTATACACGATCAAACCTACCTCATGCATTTATTCCCTAGAAGTCTTGGTGGTCACGCTTTGGAGTGGTTCTCACATTTACCTTCTGGTATCAAGATGTTTGATGAAATTGCCAATCTCTTTATTCAGCAATATTCTCATAACATTCAACATCCTGTCAATATTTGAGATCTATGCAACCTTAAACAGAAATTTGGTGAACCTTTCCTCACTTTCCTCCAAAGGTGGAGACAACTATACACTTAGTATTCTTGTAAAATCCCAGAAACGAAGAAGCTTGAAATTTTCACTGATAACCTCTTACTTGATTTTAGATATAGAGTCCAACTACAAGGTCCACGTACCTTTGAAGACATGATTACACAGGCTATTCACATCGAAGAATTTATGGTCAAGAAAGGTGAACTCACTCTTTAGAGAGACATAAAACAAGGTTCCACTTCCAACAGGGATAAAACCAAACATGTCAACAAGAACTGAGAAATTGTACATGATGGAGTTGTTGACAATGTCACACCCAAACCTACTAAAGCTGCATTTAATCTCACAGATGGCCTCAAAGCGGCCAAAAACATTGAGAAACCTCCTCCTGACAATAAAATCTCTGGAAACAAACCAAGAAACTCTTGGACAACACGCCCCAAACGAGAGTATACACCTTTGGGAGAACCTTTGGATGTGGTTTACAAAACATTGCTACAACATAAGCTTATTTCACCAATGGATAACCCTCGTCCCTATGATCCACAACCACGTCCACATGGTGGAATGAGACCTCATTCTGCGAGTATCACCAAAACAAGGGACACAAAACTAGCAAATGTATAAACTTGCACCATAAAGTCCAGGATATGATTGATGCTAGTGATCTTGTGGTAGATGGATATAACAAAAATTTGGATCACAAGGTGTTCAAAGAACCTTTCCCAGCTTATGAAAAAGGAGAGACTTCAAAACCACAACCCTACAACAAGGTCAACTATATATATTCCAATGATGACAATGTCATTCACATAGTTGAACCTGTGGATTCTGAATACTATGACGTTATTACCATTAAGGGAAAGCAAGATAATGAAAAACCCAAGACACCATTTGTCTTGAGAGGCCCTACTTCCAATGAAATGGATAATACACCTTCGCAACATTGTGCTAATGCTGTCACTTGCTCTCATGCCAAGTTGGTGCTCAAAGGCCCTGTGCCTCCTACTTTAGATCTTGAACAACACAAAGACAAAGCCCTTGTTGGTCCATCTAGAAAAGGTGCAAAACCCACAACGAACTTGATCGCAACTAGTTATAGTGTTCTCGATCAACTGAAATGAACTAATGCTCAGATTTCCATCTTTGAGCTACTTAAAATTTTGCCTGCTCACAGGAAAATTCTGAATAAAGCCCTCGCTGAGCAAAATGTTCCTCAAGATCTTGATCTTGAGTGATTTCAATCCATGGTAGGTCACCTGACCTCGCCGTATCTTATGACTTTTTCTGAGGAAGATGACAACTCGTTGAGTCACCCACACAATCAACCTCTACACATCAAGGTTATGATCCATTAGACACGTGTTTGTCAGGTACTTATTGATAACGGTGCTAGCCTAAATATTGTCTCTACTACTCTGCTTAGACAGTTGAATTATTCTGAGGACTTTGTTGATCCTCGACAAAAGATCACTATCAAAGTGTATGATGAAGTGGAATGAAAGTCTCTAGGTCTTATGGTTTTACCAATTTGCGTCAGTCCTGTCGAAAGGGATGTCACATGTTAGGTGCTTGACATTCCCTTGGCCTAAAACATTCTATTAGGATGGCCATGGATACATGAGATGTGCATTGTGCCATCCACATACCACCAATGCATCAAGTTCTCATTTCATGGCTGCGAAATTACTATTCTGGCCACTACTAGCTACACCTACAATATGCTCAAAGCTGTTGAAACTTTCATCCCTGCTAATTGTGAGTCCACTGATTCTCATGACAATAAGCTAAAAAAAATTGAGCAGTCATTCAAACTAAAAGAAACTGGAATGGGAGAGTACCAAATTGGACTAGTGTTGTCATTAATGTCTCTCCTAGAGTCCCCTCGACATTATGGGAGACCTTCAAAGGCAAAGAAGTCATTCATTTTGACACCTCAAACCAAGTATAATGGTACTTTTGTCAAGCCTACAGTTCCCTTAGAAGATGAAAGTGAAAACAGAGCCATTGTTGCACGACTTTACAGAGAAGAGGCTCTAGTGGACCTAACAAAACAAGCTCAAGAAATCACTCCTAAGAAATATGGACTTGGTCCTAGGCTCATGAAGCATTTTGATTACAAGGTAACTGGCCCTATTGGGTGCAATAACAATGGCCTAATTGATCCTATCAAAGCAAGAGCTCGAAGCAACAATGACACAACTAGCCTAGGATTTAAGAAGGTTCCTTTTCATTTGGGATCGAATAAATTCATACCAACACCTAAGAGTTCATCTGAAAATGAGTCACAAGCTGAGTCAGATACTCAAGAGGAAGAATATGATGATGAGAATTCTTATCCTCATCCTATTCCTTATGATCTTGCTAAATTCTTTGTTGAACAAAATGACTTTGTGCCATGTGTTAGCACTGTGGATGATACTAGTGATTCTTCTGAGGACAATACTGAGCAATTCAAATATCATTCAAAAAAGGGAGAATCTAGTTAGTCATGTTGTGTTGAGTATTTGTGTAAGAACCCAAAGGATGAAGGTGTCTATGTCCCTATCACTGTTGGGGAGTTCTATAATCTCTTTCCATGTAGTACTAATTCTAAGGAATATGAGTTTGACTCTCTTTTAGAAGCGACTACTGATAAAGACATTGACCAAGTGCATGTCTATGAAAACCAAATTGAAGTGGGTGAAACATTTAGAGTTAGGTTACATGGGTCGAATCCAACTAGTGTCTTAGAATCATCAATTACTAACATTTGTACTTCGAGGTATTTGAACACACTTGTGGATGAGGTTACCGTAGGTCTCAAATTGCTAGTCCAAGCACTTAATGACTATACTATGAACACAATTGAACCAGCCACTACTCTCTCACTCACACATCTGGAGCTTATAGATTGGAACCCCAATGCATCTAGCGAAGTCCCCATGTTCCAGAATGACTATGCTCTCGCTTGTTACCTAAACGCTATTGAACCTGTAATGTCTTCCACCAATGAGCAGAGCGTCAACATGACTGAGGCTAACATCAAATATCTCAGTCACACAATTAAAAAGAAAAAATGCAAAAGGTCTGATGGTGAAAACCACATTGTGGCAGTGTCAAAACCCAAAAAAGTAAAAGAAAAAGACATATCCAAGGGTGAAAACCTATCTGAGGTGCCCGCAGATGAGATATTTGATGTCCTTCCCAGTCACTTTCAAGAGAGATCATCAGTGTTGATAGAGCCAATGTAACCAATTAACCTAGGTATAGAAGAGCATCCTCATATGATACATCTAGCATAGTCACTGTCACCTAAAGAGAAGGAACAATTCATTGCCTTTTTCAAGGAAAAGAAAATAAATTTTGTCTGGACATACTCTGACATGCCAGGATTGGATCCTGATCTTATCATGCATCATTTGTCCATAGCACCAGGCATCAAACTAGTTAAATAGAAGCTTCAAAAAATGCACCCTCACATTGCATTGCTCGTCAAAGTAGAATTGGAGAAACTCCTAAAGGTTGGTTTCATCTATGTAATTGATTATGCTAAATGGATATCAAATATTGTTCCAATCTCCAAACATGATAAATCTGTCAGGTTTTGTACAGACTTTCGTGATCTTAACTTGGCATGTCCTAAAGATGACTTTCCACTCCCTAATATTGATATGATCGTGACATGTGAGATGTACTCACTTATGGATGGTTTTTATGGATATAATTAGATAAAAATTGTGCTAGAAGACTAGGAGAAAATGGATTTCACATGTGCATGGGGAACCTTTTGTTGGAATGTGATGCCATTTGGCTTGAAGAATGCAGATGCTACATATCAGCGGGCTATTACTACAATTTTCAATGACATGATGCATAGAACCATGGAGGACTATGTTGATGATACCTTGGTCAAAAGTGCTAAACACAATACTCATCTACAAGATTTGGGTCCCATCCTAGATCATATGGAAAAATTCAGTGTTCGACTCAATCCTAAGAAATGCGTATTTGGTGTCACATCAAGGAAGTTTTTGGGATACATTGTTCCTACAAAATGAATTGAAGTAGATCCGAAGAAAGTACAAGTAATAATGGACATGCCACCACCTCAGAACATTAGTCAAATGAGAGGGCTATAGGGAAGGCTTCAATCTATTTGCAGGTTTATTTCACAATTGGCAGATAGATAAAAACCCTTCACAAAGACCTTACATAAGAGTGTGAAATTCAATTAGAGCCAGGATTGTGAACAAAGCTTAACACAGATCAAACAATATCTTGTCAATCCACCCATCCTGATGCATCCTATTCATGGGAAACCTTTGCTTTTATACATTTCAACAACTGAAACATCTCTGGGTATCCTATTGGCTCAGGAAGATAATGAAAACAAAGAAAGAGCTATTTACTACTTGAGCCAAACATTGGTCTCTTATGAGAAGAACTACAACATTATTGAGAAGGCTTGCTTCGCAGTTGTCTTTGCTTCCCAGAAGTTGAGACACTACATGCTTTCCCACACTACATGGCTTGTGGCTAAAATAGATCCATTAAAGTACTTGCTTAGTAAGGCAGCTCTTACAGGAAGATTGGCTAAATGGGTTATGATACTCAGTGAGTTTGACATCCAATACATTGAACACAAGGCTATTAAGGGATAGGCAATTGCAAACTAGCTGGTTGAGGCACCCATACAAAGCCTTCTACCAATGAACATTGATTTCCTAGATGAGTCAATTCTGACACTCACGCACCACACATGGGTTATGTTCTTCGATGGGTCCTTCACACAACAAGGATCAAGTGTTGGATTACTCTTTATTACACCACAAAGATACTCATTGCCCAAAGCATACAAGATTTTGTTTCCTTGTACAAACAACATTGCTAAATACGAGGCTTTGATCAATGGCATGAAAATTGTAGCTGAATGGAGAGTGGATCAGTTAGATATCTTTGGTGAATCTCATCTTGCTATCAACCAGGTTAATGATGTGTACCAAACAAAGGATGAGAAACTAATTCCTTATAGGTGCATGGTTGATGACTTAAAGAAGTATTTTGCACACATCACTTCTTAGCAAGTTCCTCGAGTAGATAATAAAGTGGCTGATGCCATGGCCACTCTAGCCTTTCTACTACAAATGCCTGAAAATGATCTCTGACATGAGTTCTTAGTGAAAGTGTTACACTACCCAGCCTATGACACCCCTAATTCTAAGATGATATGTTCCGTTATAGGACAAGAATCATCTCGCTACCATCACATTTATTCCTACCTTCCTAATCAAACAATTCTAAAAGGTCTGACCCGAAATGAGAAATGTTACCTAATCTATAATGCTTCATATTATGTCATTATTGCTGATGATCTATATAGGAGAGGTCTTGACAGAAAAATCCTTAGGTGTTTAGAACCCAAAGAGTCCAAATGCGCACTAATTGACATTCACGAGGGCATTTGCGGATCTCATTCTAATGGCCTAACACTAGCTCGCAAACTCTTTTGTGCTGGTTATTACTGGCCCAAAATGGAGCAAGAAGCTATCAAGTATGCTAGGTCCTGCAAGAAGTGTCAATTACATATTAATCTCATCCACACTCCAGCCAAAGAGCTGAGTCCCTCTACTACAACATGGCCATTTCAACAATGGGCCTCTGACTTGGTGGGACAAATCCACCCAACCTCCTCTAATGGACATAAGTTCATTATCACAGCTATAGATTATTTCACGAAGTGGGTAGAGGTAGTACCTCTTATAGTTGTTGATGGAAAAAATGTAGCACTTTTCATCAAAAACTACATCATCTGCAGATATGGTGTACTGTCCTCAATCATTATTGACAATGGAGGACAATTCAAGAATAAAGACCTCAAGGAACTGTGCAAGAAATTCAAAATCACACAACATTGGTCTTCCATTTATTACCCCCAAGGTAATGGCCAGGCTGAGGCATCCAATAAGGCGATCCACAAAATTCTTCATCGCACAGTCACAAATCGGGGAGAGACTAGCATCTCTAGATCAATTCGACCCTGTGGACATATAGGACAAGCATCAGGACTCCAACGAGCAAGACTCCCTTTGCTTTGGTATATGGGGCAGATGTTGTGCTTCCAATAAAGGTCAAGATTCCTACCTTGAGAATATCTATGAAGGGCCTTATCACTAATGATGACTATAGGATAGCTCAGCTTCAAGAGCTTGTGTTATTGGATAAACGATGACAAGTGGCATGTGATCATCTGTGAGCATATAAACAAAGAATGGCCAGAAGCTACAATCGAAGGGTCAAGCCATGTGACTTCCAGCTGGGTGATCTCATCTTGAGAGAGAACCCTAAGAATCAACAACAACGAGTACAAAAGGGGAAGTTTGAACCAAAATGGCTCGATCCGTACATCATTACTGCAGTATATGGATCCGGTGCCTATCAGCTTTCCACAACTGAAGGAGAAGTGCTTAAAGAACCTGTCAACACTCTCCACCTGAAGCAATTTTACAGTTGATCTAATATTAGTAAGCTCTTTGTACATATCTATATGTCCTAAAAAAAATCAAAAAATCAAAAAAAGTCCTAAAAAAAAATTGTTACCCTAGTGAAAACGTAGCAATAGGCACCTTGGTAACACCAAAAAAAGTGAAAAATCTCAAAAATACAAAAAAAATCAAAAAGAGAAAAATACAAAAAGAAAAAGAAAAAAAGAAGTGCCATTGGTGAAAACTTGGAAGTAGGCATCATGGTAGCAAAAAAAGGAAAGCTCTGCCAAGAAGGTGAAAACTTGGTAAACAGGCACCTCTTGTTCCTAACGCTCCATCCTATAGCGCATCTTTTGGCTATTCTATATAGTTGCTTTCATGCTTTCACTTTCCTACTTTTCCTACTTTCTTCTCATGTATCCATGAATTGAGTCTTGTCATAGCTTAGGGGCATTCCCCCTTAGTGTCACTCTTTTTAGGATTCGCCTCATAGAATCTCCTTTGTGACAGTCACCAGTGGTCCTCACTGTGTCTGCCTACTGTCGCTAGTGTCACTCTTTTCGAGATTCTCCTCATAGAATCTCCTTTGCGACAGTCACCAGTGCTCCTCACTGTGTCTACCTACTGTCACCAATGTCACTCTTTTCAAGATTCTCCTCATAGAATCTCCTTTACGACAGTCACCAGTGGTCCTCACTGCATCTGCCTACTGTCACTAGTGTCACTCTTTTTCGAGATTCTCCTCATAGAATCTCCTTTGTGAAAATCACCAGTGGTCCTCACTGAGTCTACCTACTATCGCTAGTGTCACTCTTTTCAAAGATTCTCCTCATTGAATCTCTTTTGCAATAGTCACTAGTTGTTTCAATTGTGTCTACCTACTGTTGCTTGGGTTATGTCTATGGATTCCTTTATGGAAGATCTTTCTTGTGTCAGTCACCAGTCATCTTGGTTGTGTCTATCTACTATTGCTCAATCCTTCTTAGGTTCTTCATCATGAAGATCCCTCTTTGACCTCTATCACCAATCATTTTCACTGCATCTGCCTACTGTTGTCACCCTACTGAAGAGATTTCTTTCAAATGTGTTCTAGACATTGACACTTGACATCAATCCCAAAAACATTGATCTTTAAAAAATGACATACTTGTTTGGATATACTGAGCTTTTTCTTTGTTTTCTTTGTTTTTGCTTTATCATATCTCCTCGAACAACTTGATGATGTCATCTTTGACTAGAGAAGTAATGACTTGGGGCATGATCTTTTCTTTGCTTTCTGTTTGTGGTTTAGTTCCAATAGGTTTATTTATTCCTATAAAAGGGGTGTCCACTATAAGAGCCTCCATCTCATATTGGATGGCCGTGTGTACCTCAACTCCTTTTATATGAATACATCAATGACTTTGGTTCTTCTCCTTGTTTGTTGGAGTGAACTCTTTATGCTATAGTAAATACTAATACTCATCCTACTAAGTGAACGTATGGGTCACTGTGAGTATATCTAGCACACTTCTATCTTAGGTTACGAATGCAAGGGTTGTTGCAGACAAAATAAATAATGAATACTTAGCATAAGATGGATCTCCCGTGTGTCTATTGTGTTTGTATGCAAGCAACATTCAGGTCATCCTAGCATTTATGCTTTGATGCTTATGTTAACTTGCTACATTAAAAGGGACAAATGTTTTGGTCATTCTGGCTTCTTGTGCCTCAAACGCTTACATTTAATCCCGACAAACCAATAATGTATGTTATATTCAAATTTCCATGATTGCAATGTCAGTGGGAATTGTATGATCTATGATCTTTGTTCTATATCTAGTGATGATTAAATATCAAGGCTTGGTAACCAGACCTAGGGTTGCATTTAACATTGTCTTGCATTACATGCTTCACTTGCATTCGTAGGCAATTCAGTTGTGATTATATTTCTTCCCTCTATGATGAACGATTGAGGGCATCTTTAAACATGTTAGGTTTCTCCACAACTGCACAAGCATTTGGTTCGTTGACTCTCAGTCCTTAATGGAATACATGTCACTGTTAAGAAAAAACATGCAAAACTACATGAGATGTCAATCCATTTCCATGTGCATTGCATCCATATACTCATAATATCTAATCTACGAGTTCATAATCACATCATAATCAAGCTCAAACATACATCTCATAATCATCATGTCTACATCCCATGTACATAAAAGTAAAGAAAAACAGACAATGACATGCACATAGGGATACTCGGCTCAAGATCTCGTATATATATATATATATATATATATATATATATATATATATATATATATATATCAAAATAATGGATCAGTAGAAAAATGGCACTACTCGAGCGCAATCGATCAAAAATAATACATGTGGTGCTGGCACACTAGTTGATACATAGCCAAAGATCAAAATTAGAGTCAGGCATAGAGTGTCTAACTTTGTCCCATACCCTCGCCTCTAGGAGGAGCAAGAGCAATAGGTGGCAAAGGCAGTGGTGGCATCTCTGGTCTGGCAGGAGGTCATGCACCTCTAGACTCTTGCACATACTGAGAGAAGCGCTAAACTTGAAGTGTCTCATCTAGTACCACACTCGTATATGTAGCATAATAATAAGTTTCTCGAGCTGACAGAAAGTGGACCTCATCCTATGCCAACTCCAATCTATGTTGTGCAGTCTCTGCACGCTCTCTCCATCAATCTATCTCTCACTGTCTCTCCACTAGCTGCGCATCTCAAACTGCCACTGAAATTTGCAGGTCCCCCAACTATTGAGAGGCCTAATGAATTTTCTCTTGGTACTATCGTACTATGTCCTATACCCCACCTGTAGGTTGATTCAGCATGTCCTCATCAAGCATCTCAGGTGCCTGCCGCTATGGTGGTACCTACTACTGTGGTGGTGCTTGTGGCTATAGTGGCACCTATTGTGGTGGAGCCTCCTACTATGGGGCCTCCTCCTTTGTCCTCTGTCACCGCTGCCAACTCTGTCTAGTCCCACTACCCTCGGCACCTAGGTCTAATCTCATCTATCGTGGAGGAATTTGCATCTGTTGTACCTAGTGTCAGACCCGTGGCTACTACTACATATGACTTGGCAACTATGGTTGTGCCTGTTGCTGCTAGGGCACCTAGCTCTGTGTTTGTCCTACCATCCCCACGAGATTTGTAAAGCGTGGGACTAGATGGTTAATCAAAAATGCTTGATACATAGGTGTCATTCCTACATCTACTACCTCTGGCAGGTAGTCCCACTGAACTGCAGCTAGGCTGCGAATATCTATCATGGACCACCCTGGATCCATCCATGTTGGCCATCCCTGCTTAACATCCTTTTGCAACTTGGCATAGGCATAGTACTCAAGAGAAATGTCCTATGGTTGGCCATACTACCACCACACTCGTGAAATCAAAATCTCTCTATAACTGATGTGGTCCTCCCCACTAGTGATTGAGAAATAAATATCCATGGTAACTCTCTAGGGGCATCATCCCAGTCCTCTGTCTCTCACCAGGGTCACCATACAAAGGAGACCAAGTCATCAAGATGTATCCTCCAATGCTCAGTCTTACCCAGGTGGACCTGGGTAATGTGCCCTCGATATCTACATATATTGGGCTCCATAGGCTCTCGGGCATCCTCATGAATTGGCCTACATATGGGAAGGTGCTCCCATGCCCATATCTATAAGGCATACACTCCAGCTACCATCGTCTTCTTCTCATGGAAGACTACCTCGTGCATCTCATGAAAAAAGTGGGCCAACATGCACTGACCCCACCCAAAGATCTTGGGTGCCTCCAACATCCTACGGAGCATGACTCCCCACCTGCACTCCAAACCATGTTGTCCTCTATCAGGACATAAGAAATAGCTCAAAAATATAGCTAGCATAGATGCTAGCCTATGTGTCAGTCCGTAGGTGTGCATCAGCTCATCCCAGCTAATGGCCCTGCCCCTTGGTAGCTCTCTCTCAAACACAATGAATAGTGCCTCTATCCCTTCTCGGGACACTATATCATAAATGACTCAGGCACCATGAAATGGGATCCTCAGTATCCTCCATACATCCTCTAGGGTGATCGTCATCTCACCCATTGGCAAATGAAAAGTGTTTGTCTCCGAATGGAAATGTTCCACCAAAGCTGTCAGTAAGCCATGATTCACCATCATGGCTAGAATCTGGCATAGTGAAGACAAACCCAATCAAGCAATGTGTTCCCGATCAGCATCATTGAGACTCTGCAATAACTCTCCATATGGTGGTTAGTGCGATCTTAATGCGACATCACCAAAGACCTCCTGCATGCACAAAAAAAATGACAAAAAAACAATCAGTATCAAGTTGAAATGATACAACAAAACAAATTAAAATGCAATTTTTGAGCACGAAAGTGAAACTTTTAAGCATGACTATCACAAGATTTCATGCAAAGTTCGTGAAATCTTGCACAAAGTTCATGAAATTCTGTGCAAAGTTCGCAAAGTCTCACGCCAAGAATCACGTCATCACACAAGAAAATATCTTTGCGCATGAGAAACGAATTCCCTTTGTGTGAAGAATCTCACTTTTCACATGAGAGATGAGTTCCTCCCATGCCAAGATCCTCCTCGCCAGGCATGAAGAAACAGCGCACCCTATTTCTTCACGTGAAGAAAGAAAATCTTCGCGCGAAATACAATAGGTCTTGCATGAAGACCAATTGGACCTCCTAAAAACATGCTAATAAATGCAATAAATGACCTAGAAATGCATGAAAGAAAAAGTACGAAGGTAAGGAATCGACAACTCACCAATGGTCCGTAGTCTACTGGTCGACTGTGATGTCTGGAGCACTCGAATCGATGATATCTCACATTAACTACCATGTCTCTCTTAGAGTTCAAAATCACTAGAAGAAAAAAGCACAAATGAGTTTGAAAATGACACCTTGGACCCTTATATAGGGGTGCACCTAATTTTTGAAAGTGTTCGAATTTGCACGAAAATCACCCCCTTGGCTAATTGGACCATTCTAGATCCATTTTCGGGATTGAATTTAAAATTTGACACACCTAAATGCCTCAAATGTGCATTTTAAAGTTTTGGAGACTGATGCGATCAAACGCTTGTACAGTCTAAATTTATCTGATATCTTGGGATTCTTGCAATCCTTTCAATTCTAAATTCTTCATATTTGCAAAATTCATTTTGAAAATCTTCAACTCAAGTCAACTTTGCTTAATTCTAGTCAACTAATGGTCAAACTTGGTCTTTTGGACCTCAGAAGCATGCTAAACTGACTCTGAATCATCTTCTGATCATTCGGATCTCTTCCATATTCTACTGAATATTGGATTTATCCAATATCTCTTTATGCTACCTACATCATATTTTTGGTGTGCATCTTTCGATTTCGCTCTCAAGGGGGCAGGATGATTACATCATTGAACTAAATGTAACTCAATCTCAATCTCATTGCTTGGGGCATCTGGTTCCCATCTTATGTCCTTATCACTTGGGCCATCTCATCACTCAGGGCATCTTGCTCCCTCTCATCTGGCATTGTTGCCATCTATCTTATCTTTTCATCAAATTGATCAACCTTATAACAGCTCTTCTCAAAGTTTGATGGACAAGTATTGGGACAGTCTAAACCCTGACTACTGAGGATCAAGCCTTGTTTCAGGGATGATTCTATGAGTCATGATTGGACCTTGTTATCTTTTGTCAATCTCATGTATCTAGGTGTTCTATCTGGATCCTTGAAGGTTAAGCTCCATTCTGGAGATAATCTTCTAAATGCTATCAATCTTAGGTATCTAGGTGTTCTATCTAGATCCTTAAAGGTTAAGCTCCATTTTGGAGATAATCTTCTAAATGCTTTCAATCTCAGGTATCTAGGTGTTCTATCTAGATCCTTGAAGGTTAAGCTCCATTCTGGAGATAATCTTCTAAATGCTTTCAATCTTAGGTATCTAGGTGTTCTATCTGGATCCTTGAAGGTTAAGCTTCATTCTGGAGATAATCTTCTAAATGCTTATCAATCTCAGGTATCTAGCTGTTCTATCTGGATCCTTAAAGGTCAAACTTCATTTTGATGAAACCTTTTAAATGCTTATCAATCTCAGGTATCTAGGTGTTCTATCTGGATCCTTAAAGGTCAAACTCCATTCTGAAGAAACCTTTTAAATGCTTATCAATTTTAGGTATCTAGGCATTCTGCTTGGATTCCTTGGGATTAAGCTCTGTTCTAGAGATAGTCCTTAAAAGCTTATCAATTGGTCTTTGTATCATCAACTTCGGAACCAATCTCATCTTCGCATCATGCTTTCTAATTTTCTTTGAATTGAATGTGTTGTTCGCACATTCATTCAAAGAGGGGTAAAATGTAATACCCCAAAATTGGCTTATTTCCACGATCACCAATTCTAGTCTATTTCTGATTGATTCTAAAGTCCTATGTCACTAGGAAATTCTTATTTTGCTACTCGCTACTTGACTTAATTGTGAAATGCAGAAAACCTAAATCTACATTCATCACACTCTTTATTTAATTCCTAAAGTACTGATTCATATTAGTCACATTAAACCTACTTATTACAATTTAATTTAATTTAAAGTATTAAATAGAAAAGTATCTCCAATTAATTTAATTTAATTTAATAGAAAAGTATCTCGAATTAATTAAATGGAATTATTTAATTAAATAGAAAAGGTATTTATGAGAGCATATCTCATTTTATTAAATTAAATATTTCTCCAAAATCTCTCTTCAATTCAACAAAGGGAAATTCCTAGTTCACTACTAATCAAATTGGAAATGACTTAGATCACTTACTCTGACACTAAAGTCTATCTAAGTTGACTAACTCTTACACTTAGATCTGAGCCAGTTAACTCCCTTTGATTTGGGAATCTTCCTTTATGACTCAACTTCATCTTCAATCCTGACCATTGATTGGAATCGATCTCAACCGTCGAAGGTTTCTAGGAAAGTCTTTCTAAGAGACACTCATTTCTTCATTTTAGAGGATGAATTAGAATTTGCATCGAATTGCTACCAAATTGCATACTCATTTAAGCTTATTACATTCTCATAGATTTTCATTGTTAGCTTAATTCTCATCTAGATCTAATATGCATAGTTTCTTCTATATGTTCTTAGACTAGTTTGCATATCTCATTTTAGATTAATTTGCATATTCACATAGAATAGTTGCATCTCATTTTCAAATTCTTCATTCTTAGAGGGTTTAGTTGCTTGCACCTCGATTTTGAAGATATTAACGGGCAAAATCCCTTTAGATAGAAGGCAACAGGTCGACTTGTTGGATGATTTTTGGATGGACAATCCAATGTTCATTCCGGGATGAATCCTCATATAAAGACTATGTTGAAGTGTGTGTGTGTGAAGCGTAAGGCCACATTTTGCATATACAATCATTAGTTCTCTAAAAACCAATTTGAATAAGATAGTTATGAAATCTTTCATACCATGCTCTAGGGGCTTGTTTCAGACCATACAATTCTTTGTGTAATTTGTAGACCATGTCCTTCTTGTTTGGATGACTAAAACCTTTAGGTTGCTCAATGTAGACTTCTTCATCCAGAATACCATTGAGAAATGTAGATTTGACATCCATTTGATATACCTTAAATCCTTTGTATGTAACATATGCAAGTAAGATCCTGACACCTTCCAATCTTGCAATAGGAGTAAAAGTCTCTCCATAGTCTATTCCTTCTTCTTGAGAGTAGCCTTTACATACTAGTCTAGCTTTGTTCCTTGATACCTTACCATCTTCATTTAACTTATTTCTAAATACCCACTTAGTTCTAGTCACATTTTTTATCTTTAGGCCTAGGTACAAGAGTCCATGTTTTGTTCCTCTCTATTTTCTCTATCTCTTCATTCATAACCTCAATTCAACTTTCATTTTCTAATGCATCTTTGATATTTCTAGGTTCAAAATCAGCAAGCAAACAAGTACCTTTTAACTTACTTCTTATCATAGTACCTTTAGATTTGTCTCCAATAATCTTATCTGGCACATGGCATCTTCTGACATACTTGGCCAATACAGGTTCCTTTCCTTTTGAATGAATTGCATTGTCATCCTCTTGCACTTCAACTTTAGGTTCTGGCTACTCTGGCTCAGTAGGCATTGGCTCGGTAGCTTTAGACTATGACTCGGGTCCTTATGACTCGATTAGAACTTCTTGCAACTCGATAACTGAGGAAGACTTGAGAGTAGAAGTCACTTGATTGATAGATGTATCTGACAATGTATCAGGTTCAATGAAAAGAAATATTTTGTAGTCTTCTAGTTCCTTTTTGCTTTCTTCTTTAGTCCTTTATGAAAACTCATCAACTTTCACATGTGTACTTTCTATGACTTTATGAATAGACAAATTCAAACATCTATATGCCTTACTCTTGCAAGAATATCCCAAAAATATACCTTCATCACCCTTCACATCAAATTTTCCTTTTCTAGATTCTTTCAAGATATAGCATTTACTTTCAAATACTTTTAGGTAACTTACTTTGGATTTATAGCCATACTATAACTCGTAGGGGGTTTTGAATGAGTCCTTCTTCAATTGTACTCGGTTTAAGGTATGAACTACAGTGCTAATAGATTCCTTCCAATATTTAATAGCAATGTTCTTTTCAATCATTAAAGTTCTTATACAATCCATGATAGACCTGTTCCTCCTTTCAACTATTCCATTCTTCTTGAGAGTTCCAAGAGCTGATACCTATCTTTTGATTCATCTTTTAATGCAAATGTTATTGAATTCATAGGAGATGAATTCACCACCTCTATCTGACCTCAAGCATTTTATTCTTTTCCCTATTTCCTTCTCTACTCTGGCCAAATACCATTTGAACTTCTCAAATGCTTCTGACTTCTCTCTCAGATACATGACAGTCATCATTCTAGAGTAGTCATCAACAAAAAAGAATGAAGAACTTTTCTCCAGTATAGCTCTTAATTCCAATAGTTCCACACAAATTAGTATGCACAATCTCCAATATTTCTTCAAACTGATAGTTTTTACTTTTAAAGCTAGTCTTTCCCATCTTACCAATCTGACAATTCTTGCATAGACCAACCTTAGGTTTCTTTATACTAGGAATGCCTCTTACTTTCTTGAATTTTCTTATTTTCACTGGGTTATCAAAATTCGCATGACATAACCTTCTGTGCCATAACCAAATTTCTTCAACTTAAGCAATAAAACATGAACACTCACCAAGTTCAAGATAGAACAAGTTACCTTTTGTTTGTATGCCCGATTCAATCAGATTTCCTTTGTCATCCAGCAGTCTTGTCTTTCCATGCATGAATTCTACCTTGAATCCAATATTGATTAGTTGTGCCCCAATAAACAGATTGCATTTTAGTCCTTCAACCCAATAGGAATTATCACATACAAGCTCTTTGGTTAGTGAGATTCTTCCTTTTCCTTTTATGCAACAAGGTTCATTATTACCAAACCTCACACTACCACCATCATAGTCTTCAAAATGTTCAAACTTTGTTTTGTCACCAATCATATGATGTGAACAACCACTATCTATGATCCATGTATCATTTTTTCTTACATGAGAGATAAGTGCCATCTTATCTTCCTCATCATTATCATATTCATCTTTCACAACAATGTAAACAATTTCATCTTCACTATTATTAGAATCCTTAGAATCCTTAGCCATGAAACAT
The DNA here is from genome assembly GCA_028749045.1 of Cupressus sempervirens. Classification (NCBI taxonomy): domain Eukaryota; kingdom Viridiplantae; phylum Streptophyta; class Pinopsida; order Cupressales; family Cupressaceae; genus Cupressus; species Cupressus sempervirens. The sequence goes on along the minus strand of CM053786.1, from coordinate 807,795,803 downwards.
GTTTTCTTACCTTTGTCCTTGAATTATTGGAAGTCTTTCTTGCCATTACACTTGTGACCTTTCTTCTCATCCTTTCTTTGCTTGTTTGGGCACCTAGTAGCAATATGACCAATTTCCTCACATGAAAAATAGATTAGAGGAACCTTACCTTTGTATTTTCCTTTGCCTCTAGAATATTTCCTTGCAAGTAGAGCTTCAACCACCTCAAGATCACTTATTCACTTTCTGATTGAGAATAATTTATCTTCTTGCCCTTTTCTTTGAGTGAAATCTTTGCTTCAAATTTTGATTCAATGTTCTTGGAAGCTAGAACATAGTTATCATAGTTATCTAGCTCAAATGTAGTCAATCTTCCTACTATGGCCTCTAAATTTATCTTATGATTTGCTTCACATCTTCTTTCTTGAATTTCAAAAACTCTAATTGCATAAATAGGAAGCAATGTTCTAAGAACTTTACTCACAATTGTTTCCTCCTTGATATCTCCTCCAGAAGCCTTGATTGGACTGACACTTGCTTTGACTCTTTCAACATATTTAGCAATGTTCTCATCCTCATCTAATCAAATTTTCCTCTTAGACTTTCTACTTTAGCTCTTCTCACATTGTCATCACCTCCATAGATATTGTTCAGCTTGTTCCATGTAGCAAAGGTAGTTTTGTAATCCTTGATATCATCAAATTCTTCATAGCTTAGGGCTGATGCAATGTCTATCATCATGGTGTTATGAGTCTTCTTCTCAGTAATTTAATTGACAAATAGTGTATTAGAAGGAGTTACATATTCTTCATCAAGATATTTCAATCTTGTATCTCCAATGGAAGCCAGATGGAGTCTCATGAGACCTTGCCATGCTAAAAAGTTATCCCTATTAAGCCTTGGAATTTCCCTCTTATAAGACATCCTGATCTTTAGCTTAGATCCTTTAAATTCTTCCTATAAGAACCAAGAGCTCTAATACCAATTTATAAAAATATAGATGGAGCAACTGAGAGGGGGGGTGAATCAGTTACCACAAAAATAAATCCACAGATCCCTTAGATGTCTTATAAAACTAGTTACTATTGTCACCCGGTAACCACACAAAAAAATGTTGTACCTCATTAGATGCAGTGAATGTTAACTTATTACTAATCTTTAAGAATTCACAATGATTAACATGCAACCATAAAAGAATAACATGAACACATAAGACACCAGATTTAACGTGGAAATCCAATATGAGAAAAACCACCAAGTAACTAGCTACTGATTTTCACTCTTCTGAAGTGATCCCTATTAGGAGCCAACCCTATTAAAAGTTACAAAACACACTATTAGGTGTGACCTTGTTAGAGGATTTAATCACCTTGCTAGGAGTGGCCTTGCTAGAGGAATTTAGAACAATTCAATAGAACTATCACCTTGTTAGAGGATTTACAAAATGGTTGTTAAACCAACTCTATTAAGAGATTTCGAAATCACTGCTACAATGGTGGTAAAGTAACAATGAGTTGACCTAAATGAGATGCAACTAAATTGTTGATACAGATCTTAGTTCTACTTCACTAGATCCTCTCTGATCGAATACAACTTTTCTACTCCTCAAGGATATTTGATCCTTCTTCAAAATTTGCTCACACTTTTCTCTTCACACAATCAATACATTTGAATGCTTGCTCATTACAATTTAGAATTCACAACTTGACCTTTTATTTATAGCTTACAAATTGTCAAGTCGGCTCATTTACAAGTTACATTTGCCAATATTAGTTAGCTACAATTATTACATGAAATAATTAAGCTTTATTTCCCAAAACAATGAAATTCTTCATTGGATGACCCTAGTTCGTAAACACTATTCCAGAACTGATTTCTAGTGTTAACCAATTGAAGCTCGGTGAACACTATGAACTCTAAAAAATCTTTTGGAGATCAAGTGAACTCGGTAAACACTAACTTTTGCCATAAAATCCTTCAACGCTTGAGTGAGCTTGGTAGAAACTATTTTCACAAAGTAATTTTTAGGAATGCTCGATAGACTCTGGAATTTTCTTTGCTAACCAACTGAGCTCAGTGGACTCTATCTGTTGACTGATATGACATTTGTGTAACATCAAAGACAACACAAAATTAAACAATTGTATCCAAAAAAATAATGTTACTTATACCAAAAATCAATTTGGTGAGCACCAACTTCAAAATATGATTAGTATCATATGTTACACATTATTTTATGACCGTCCCATCAGGATAAAATAGAATGCACTCATAGAATGGCTACTAAAGCATTAAATGTGTTCAAAGTGTCAAAACTATCTAAGGAACTTTAAATCTATTAGAAACAACTTGAGAAAATGTAATTACCACATTACCTTAAATCATCCTCAAAGGTTAAAGAGTATTATATATTAATGTGTCAACCATCCAAGCACCAAACTCAATCACTATGCTTATTCAATCATGCAAAAACACAAAGCAGCTACTTAAAATATTGTGAATTTGATTATAGTCTATAGAATTTGTTTTAGATCTATACTCACTTATCTTCCCCATACTCTCCTATTTGTGTTACAACTTATTTAACCAATCCAAGTTGGTTTCAAATTATTAGAAACACATTTAGGGCTTTAAGACAAGTTTCCATCCTAATTGGCATTAGTTGTTGGGATTTGAAATTTTGAATTTTTAAACTCTATTTAATTACTTTCCTATGTAATCTAACATGTAAAACTTTGGATTATGATTGGTCTTGGATCCCTTTATCATGTTAAAGATATTATTATCTTACTTGACCCCTTAGGAAATATTGGCCCCCTTATAGTCAATGAGGTCCTAAGGTTCTTATTAGGACCTTTAGGAAATTTTAACCAATAAATTGAATTCATTATCTCAAATGGCCATTATTAGCTTCAAAATATTCGAATTCAACTTGTTTGACCCCTTGTAATCATCTTAATTCCTTGGACCCCTTATTGGAATTCTTGTTAGGATTAACCTTAGATAGAAATAAAAATTACATGCAAATATAACAAATAATAGAAAATAATAGATCACACAGAAGAGAACACAAGACAGTAAGATTTAGCATGGTTCACTCTACCCTGGGCTATGTCCACCAAACAACAAGTCCAATATTATTATGAACCAGTGATTACAACCTAATAACAATATGTAATCCCTTATAGCTTAATAACGTTGCAAGAAGCAATTTATGCATCACCCACAATGAAACAATCCCTAACACTAAGCCCTTTTATACAAGTATTTTTTTTGCTTTTAGGATTAAAACTAGTTACAATATGTTGGCCATAAAATGTTGATAAAATAGCCCTGCCAAGGAATTATGGAGTATGTACAGTTCTTCCTTGATCAGTCACCACAGTCTAACAATCTCCCACTTTGGGACTAATCAGGCTCCACACTAAACAACAATCTCCCACTTGGAGACTAATCTTATAGCTATGTTGCTACTCCATGAGGCTCCCACTATATCAAACCACCCTAGAGTCTGTTGTTCTTTTATTCCTATTTAGTGTAGAAGACCAATCAAAGCTAAAAAGGAGTTCAGCTTCTCCCTTGTTACTACCTTTGTAAACATATTTGTTAGATTTTCATCTATATGTATCTTGTCCAGCTTTAACTATCCATCATCCAAAACTAATTGAATGAAATGGTACTACAACTAAATGTGTTTTGTCTTTGAATGCAAAGCTGAATTCTTTGCAAGATGAATGTCACTTTGGCTATCTATAAACAAATAACTATCCCTCTGAGGGTGTCCCAATTCTTCAAAGAATAATTGAAGCCATATAATCTCCTTGGCTACCTCTGCAGTAGCAACATACTCTGCCTCTATAGTGGATAAAGCATTAGCCTTCTATAACCTAGAGAACCAGCTCACTGTTGTCCCACCAACAGTAAATACATAGCTTGTAGTACTCAACCTCGTATTAATACCCCCTACCAAATCTGAGTCAATATATCCCTGTGAATTAGTAGTAGAGCCCCCAAAGTGTAAACACTTACTGGATGTACCTCTCAAATATCTGAGGATCCATTTTACTGCATCCCAATGCTCAATTCCTAGATGACTCATATACCTACTAATGACTCCCACTGCATGTGCAATATTTGGCCTCATACATACCATAGCATACATCAATCTTCCTACAGCTGAAGCATAAGATACCTTGGACATATTATCCTCCTCCTCTTGTGTCTTGGGACACATCTCCTTAGTCAATTTCAAATGACCGGGTAAAGGTATGTTGACAGCTTTAGCATTCTCCATAGAGAAACATTGCGACACCTTCAAAATATAATCAGCCTGAGATAATCTCAATGTCATTTTCTATCTATCTTTGCAAATATTCATACTAAGGATTTGTTTTGCTGCCCACAAATCCTTCATAGAAAATGCATGTGCTAACTGGCATTTCAGCCCCTTAATATGATCCATGTTAGGCCCACGTACAAACCTATCATCAACATATAAACATAAAATAATCTGGTTGTCATAATCCAACCTCTTAAAGTAAACACAATGATCTAAATGACACCTTCTATATCCATACTCATGCACAAAACTGTTAAATTGTAGATATTATTGTCGAAGTGCTTGCCTCAAGACATATAAACTTTTCTTCAATCTACACATTAGGTTCTCCTTACCATTGAGCTCAAATCCCTATGGCTAATCCATATATATCTCTTCATCCAAATCACCATGAAGGAAGGCTTTTTTAACATCAAGCTGCTCTAAATGAAAATCTTCAGTAACCACAATACTTAAAACAGTACAGATAGAAGTCATTTTTATAATAGGAGAGAATATCTCATCAAACTCAATTCTTTTTTCTATGCAAATCCTTTTAATTTACAACTAACCTAGCATTAAATCTTTTCTTACCTCCATCCTCTTCTTTCAACATGTAAACCCACTTATTCTAGAAACCCGTTTACCTGCAAGCAACTTGCATAAATCTCAAGTCTTATTTTTCAGCAAGGATTCCATTTTGTCTTCCATTGCAAACTCCCACTAAATCTTAGTATCCACTTGCATAGTTTCATCATAATATTCAGTTTCACCAGCATCAATAAGTAAAATAGAATAAAAATAGGGAGAAAATCTTTCTAGAGGACTACTTAGCCTTTTTGACCGTCTAACATTCACTGGTGTGTGTGTGGTATTTGTTGTTGCAGTTGTATATGAGCAATGTTAGTATGCTAATAGAAACCAAATTTAAATAAAGCTTCTACAAACCAAACAAAATTCATAAACTTCAAGATAGACTAAGATGAGCTCTCAATTGAGAATATGAGCCATTAATGGGCTCTCTCAATGAGAAGCTCTCTTGTTGAGTAGCTTTGTCTAAATAGATAGGATGTATGCTCAAGCTTATGCTTCAAAAAGGGCTTTAAATGGAGTTGGAATTTGGGTGTGAGTGTATGGTTTTGATGTAAAATGGATTCTTAAAATGGCATTATGACTTTACTTCATATGACTTAAGATGTAATGGCGAAGCTTTTGAGTTGAGAAAACAACTGCCAAACAAGCTTTTTCCATAGGAGTGTAATTGATTTCATAACCAACTAGGGTTCTACTAATGTAGTAGATGGCTCTTTCTCTGCTGTAGTCATCGAGCTATGCTAGAAATGCCCCTAGAGCAGTAGGTGTTGCTGATATGTACAAAATTAGGGGACGACCAGCAACTGGTGGAACCAAGATAGAGGGATTGATGAGATACTACTTGAGATGGTCGAAGCTATACTAACATAAAGGATCCCACTTGAAGTTCTCATCCTTCTTCAGTAAATGTGAAAATGGTGTACACTTATCTGCAAGCTGGGAGATCAAGCGCCAAACAGATTGAAGCTTTCCCTGAAGAGAACGAAGTTGTTGCAGTGTCTGGGGAGGAGGCATGTCTAAGATAGTCTTGACCTTCTTGGGGTCGATCTCTATACCTCATTTAGAAACTATAAAGCCTAGAAGCTTACCAGATGTGACCCCAAAGACACATTTCTTGGGATTTAGCATGAGATGATATTTGGCTAACCTATCAAAGACTTTCTCCAGGTCAGCAAGATGATCCATGAAGGTATGAGACTTGACCAAGATATCATCCACATAATCCTCCAAAATGCTATGGATGAGATCATGAAAAATGGCTGTCATAGCTATTTGATAGGTAGCCCCAGCATTCTTTAGGCCAAAAGGCATCATGTTGTAGCAAAAGGTTCCCCAAGGGGTAGTGAATGTTGTCTTATGTTGATCCTCTTCTGCAATCTTGATTTGATTATACCCAAAAAATCCATCCATGAGGGACAAAATTTCATGTCCATCTATAAGATCTATAATCATATCTATGTTGGGCAAGGGAAAATCATCTTTTGGACAAGCTTTGTTAAGATCTCTGAAATTAGTGCAGATTCTGATGTCACCAGAAGGCTTAGTGACGGGAACCATGTTGGAGATCCACTCTGAATAGTCAATAGGTCAGATAACCTTAGCAGCTAACATTCTTTCTAACTCAACTTTGACCAGTAATGCCACCTTGGGGTGCATTTTTCTAAGCTTTTGTCTGACGGGCTTGATCTATGGATTGACTACAAGATGATGAAATACAAGCTTTGGATCAAGCCCTGGCATGTCCTGATATGACCATGCAAATCAGCCAATGTTCTCTCTTAACACCTCAAAGAGGAGATCAGCTTGGTCTTGTGATAGGGATGCAACAATGTGAACAAGCCTAGGGATCTCTAAAGAATCGATGTTGACTTCCCTAGTATCCTCAATTAGAATAGAAGATATCTCTAGTCGATTATCTTGAGGAGGTAATGCTAAATCCTCATGTTCTGCTTGTGGCTCTGGATGTTCTTGCTGAGGGGTTCTCTTTGCTGCCTTAGCTAGTCTCAGATTCACCTTAGTTCCATTTTTGGGTGTATCAAAACTAGGTTGGGGATTCTCTCCAAAATACCCCTTGGGATCTAGCTTGTAGATATAGGCAGAATCTGGCTTTGTTTTCTTGTGAGGTGTTTCAGCTCCCATGAATCTCAAAAGTGCTTCCTCTAATGTGAACTCATCAATGTGTATGACGCTTGGTTGGTCTCAATCTATGAGTTGTGGATGGGCGAGTGGTAGGTCAATGAGGTGGATGGATAGTTCTTTGAGAATAGAGTCTCCGAGGGAGATTTGGTCTAGGATATCGTCATAGGCTCTCTTTTCAACTTCCTCGAGAATGTCTTCAATTTTGACAAGGTCTCGGTGAATGTTTGAAAAAGCGTGATTGTTCTCATTGGTGCCCCCAGTTGTGGGTATGCCAAAGCCAAGACCTGACTTTGATTCCCACTTGTGTGCGTCGATGGGGCATTGAATGCCTCTTTCTTCTGGTCCTAGACCAGCACCTTGATAGTTCCATTTGTCAGTGATGAGCTTATGTTCTTGGGGATACTTTTGGCTAAATTGATCAAGGTGTGCTTGATTTGTTTGAGGTGGATCCTTATGTAACCAATTGTTGATATCTGGAGTGAGCTCCTCATGAAGAGGGATTTTCGAGGATACAAAATTTGTTGGGCCAAACTATTTGTATCGAGGAGGTGGAATCTACTTAGCTTTGTGATATGTCGGTCTTCCATGGGCATGTGGATCAAGTGGGAGTGCCTCGACAACAAAGGCATCTGATAGACTATACTCTCCACAGCCTTTGTTATTGATCTTCACGGTAGATAGGGTGGAGGCGAGGATGGTTTCTGGGTCATTACAAGTGTGGGATGAGCTGGCGATGGCTGTATCGATATCAATTCCAGGGAAATGGTTTGTATATGAGGCTTCAACCGCATTGTAGTAAGCAAAGGGTTCTAGATCGGCATGGATGGTTACCTCAGTGCCTTGATGCATAAATTTGACGCACTGATGGTAAGTGGATGGAACGGATTTCATGGCATGAATCCATGGGCGACTGAGGAGGATGTTGAATGGTAGGTTTAGATCAATAACATGGTAGAGTGTCTCTTGGATGATGGGCCCAACCTTGATTGGCAGCAAAATAGTTCCTTCTGTGGTTCTTTCCAAGTTGTCATAAGCTTTGATGGTGATAACCTCACTGATGATAACTGCCTCAGTATACCCATCTTGTTTTATGAATTTTAGGGTGCAAATATTCAAGGCTGATCCATTATCTATCATTACTCTTTTCACGACAAAATTGGATACCATGATGGCTATGCGAAGCGGAAGGGTGTGATCTGGCTCGACCACGGGTATGTTGGTGGGTTTGAAAGATAGGGCACATGAGGATGAAAGGTGTCCAACAAGATTACGAAAATTAGTAGCATTGATATCAGAAGGGACACGGGATTCTATGAGAGCACTGTCAAGGATGTTCTTGTACACAGGACTAGTGCGAAGAAGGTCTAGAATGGAGATTTGGGCTAGCATGTTCCCAAGGTGTTCCAAGATATTGTACTGGCTTTTTGATGGAGCTGATGGTGCTGGTGAAACGGGTGGGTCTGTGATGTTAAATCGAGCTCTTTGAGTGGTGACTGCACACTCATTGTTTGGTCCTTAGATATTGATAACATTGATAGAAGGCTCTTTCTCGGATATACAACCTATAAGGCTACCATAGTCTATATAGGATGAAGTGTGGTCATTGTTCTTCCCATGCTGTTGGTTTGGCTGACAATTGTTGGTGTTGTTGTTGTTGGTTTGGATAGGTGCTTTTCCAAGATTTTAATTGTTGTGAGGAGGAAAAGCATTTTGATAGATCTGTAAGCCTGCATTGGGAGAGGTTTGGGCACCAACAGTGATTTCCTTTCGATCAATGAGGTCCTGCACATAGTCTTTTAGTTTCATACATCTGAGGGTAGTGTGACCTTTTACCCTATGAAATTTGTAGTACTCATTGTCTTTGTACCATGCAGCTTTGGATTGGCTTGGGTCAATTTGCTGGGTAGGAGGAAATTTGATGAGATTTTCCTTGACTAATTTCTCAAAAATGACATCCAATGGCTCACCAAGGGGTGTATAGTTTCTAGGTTTAGATTGGAATCTGGGCTTTTGTCCTATAGCTACATTGATGGGATTAGCTTGATTGCTAGACCCTTGAAAGTTTGGTCTTGGATTATGGTTTTGATAGCTGTGGTTATTCTGCTGTTGGTAGTTGATAGCTTGCTGATTGTTTGGTTGATAGGGTGGGTTGGACTGGTTGTGAGAAGGACCAACAATATTCACATGTCTGGTTTCAGTGACGCCATCTGTTGCAACATGCTTGTTTTTGTTCCAATACCTAGACTTGTCATTGGAATGTGATTGATTTTGGTTGGCTTCCTTGTAAATCTTGACCACACCATATTTAATGAGTTCTTGCTCAAGGATCATTCCTTTCTCTTTGATATCTTTGTAGGTCTGCAAACAATTCATGGTCATGTGGTGAGCCAAGCTAGGATGGGCATTATCAATAAACATTTTCACCAAATGGCGCTCTGGCAAGGTGCAAGATATGCGGGTGGTAAGGGTTTGCCATCTTTGCAGATATTCGAGAAGGCTTTCTCCACCTTTTTGCTTGGTGTGGACAAGATCAACTACTGATAGCTCTGTTTCAACAAGATGGGCATATTGGGCTACAAATGCATCAGATAATTCAACAAAATTTTTAATTGTGCCATAGGGGATTCTATAAAACCATTCAAGAGCTGGTTCGTCCAAGATTTTGGGAAAGAGATGCAAGAGGAAGATGCCATCGTATGCCACTTCTTGGCAGTGCATGTAAAATTCTTTAATATGTGTGACAGGGTCTCCTTTTCCTCTAAATTTGTCAAATTTGGGTGTCTCAAAATGCTTGGGGAATGGTGTCATGGTAATGGCTCTATCAAATGGGTAAGGGCACACATTCTCAAATTTGAAATTTTTTGGATCATTTCCCTCTTGGATGTTCTTCAAATCTATTTTCATGGCTTCCCATTCTGAATTAATGGGTGATGGCTGGGGTGCCCCCAATGTAGGAGTGCCTTGAGGTAGGTATGCACTAGATGGGGCCACTGAATATGGATGTCTATAAGGGATTTTCTGATAGGTATTGTACATTGTTTGGGCAGCTGCATGGTGGATGATGGTTTGTTGAGGGGGAGGTGGCGCATAGTGTTGCATGTGCTGCGAGGCTTGCTGTTGATATGGGATTTGAGGTTGGTATTGAGGAACATAAGCTGGTTGTGGGATAAATGAATTGCTTTGTGGAGGTAAGGTATAAGATGGTTGTGAAGCTTGGGGAAAGGATCGGGGGGCTTGTGGGGTTTGACCAAGGTATGTGGGCTGCGCCCCCATTTGGGATGGTACCTGCAAATAATTGGTGGTTGGCTGGATTGGTGGGTTACCTCCTAGAAGTGGCATTGAAAAGTAGTTGGTAATAGGAGGTAATGGATTAGTTGGTGGTGGAGGTGGTGGGAATTGAAAGCTAGGAAATGGAGTTGATGGGGTTTGATAGCTTGGTGGCTGGATTTGGAAACTTGGTAGAGTGGTGGCAGGAGCTTGGGTCACTTGAGAGCTGGGTAGAATATTGGTAGTAGCTTGTGGGGTTTGATAGCTTTGTAGAGTGAGGGTAGTAGCTTGTGGATTTATGGCTGATGGCACTGAGCTCCCAAGACCTAATGGAAATGATGGGATTGTGCTTTGGGTTGTGGTAAAAAAGTTGGGGGTGATGAAAGGTTGATTACTTGGCCCCATGGGCAACATCCCTGTTGTATATTGCTGAGGTTGGCCAAAGATGCTAGCACTGATTTGGGAGATGGGAGGATTTGGAAGGCTGGGTTGGGGAGCAGTAGTAGCAATAGTGAAGGGCATGAACGGTGAGGTGTTTTGGGTAAAGGGTGTTTGGAGCGGAGAGGTATGAACCAAGGATGGAATGGTGGTGGCTGGGTTGGCTTGTGGCCTGGAGATTTCAACTTGGGTGGATGATGGTATGTTTGGGTTTGTTGGATCATATGGATTGGCTGGAGGCTCTTCTTTTGGCATATATTGATGATAATTTGGATCATAAGAGCCTATGGGTTGTGGTAGCTGCCCAAACAACGGTTGAGATAGATCTGATAATGGAGGGGGTCTTCCAAAGTCAAAGGTTCCTACATTGTCCCTTCAAAAATTAGCCATGATTGTCTCTTTGTTCTTGTCTATAATGGCGTTTACCAATACTGCATTTCCTAGTCGGTTCATGAAAGCTTCAATGTTAGTAGATGATGGCATAGCTTTCTCTAGGCTGAAGGATGGCTGAGTGCTCAAGGGGGGTGAGGCTATTTGATCCAAATGATAGGGCTCCATTGTTTCTTTCTTCTTGGCTAAGCGAGTGATGGGTGGCATGAAAAATGCTTCTAGGGATGAGATGCAACAAATGTTGGTGGATGCAAAAGGGAGGAAGGCTTTTCTATGCAAATGATTTCCTAGGTTGAGGCAAAGCTATATGAAAAAACCTAAGGAGGATTGGGTTGGCGATTCTAACTTCAAAGATATGTTTCCAAAGCACAAAAGGTCTGCTTTCCTATGTGCAAGCTTGGTGGTGATTGTGTCAACTTAAGGATAGACTGGTGATCCTTTAGGAAGAACACGAGACTGACCACTTGTGGATCCCAACCTTTAGCTCAAGGTGATGAGGGATAACAAGTGGCAAAGCTAGATTACCCTAGACAAAGCTTTGTCAAAGGGATAACCTTGGTGAGATTGGTGGTTTTGAAAGATTTTAGGAATGGCAAACTTTTAGCAAGGTGACAATAATTTTTGAAGGCTTGGATCTGAAGATTTTGGATTGCTGGCTAGATGGTTTGTTCCTAAATGAGATGGATGAGTTAATAATGCTTAAGGGGATAACCTAAGATGGCTGACTTTTCTATAAAGATGACTCTAAGGTGAAGCTTATCCAAGAAGGTGTGGAGAAACAAGGGTGTCTAATCATAGAAATCATGCCTAGTTGGTAAGGTATAAGCAGGATTAACTCCTGGATGTTGGCTAAATTTGATGGTGCGCTCTAACTAGGCCTCTTGAAGTGCTTCGTCGACAGCTTTATCCTCTACTTTGTGGAGTTTGGAAATTCGAGGACCTGGTGTTAGTTCCTTTCTCTTGCCTGAAAGTTCTTGGTATGCCTGAGATGGTTTGAGTTTAACTTTGTGAAACTTTTGTTTGGGTTTGGGTTGCTCTGACATCAATTCTTGAATCTGCTTGGCTTTGAGAGACCTCGGTTATTTTGCTTCAACTTGTTCAACTTTTGGAATAGGCAGTGACTACGCTAAGTGTACCCTAAGCTAGGATTGACCAAGTTTGGAAAACATTCATTCAACAAATAAAAAAGCAAGCAATAGATAGGAACAACCAGATAGAAGTTTTTGATTCTCAGAATGTGATACTTGCGCTGAGGAGTGTGTATGTTTTACAAATATTTCAATCAGTCACTTCAAACACATTAACACTCTAGATGGTTGTCTACAAGGTTGACAGTTGGTTTAGCTAGGGAGTCCTCGATATACCCAAAGGTACGTGAGGCCCAAATCCATAGATGAAACCAACAAGATGTCACACAGCTGAGAGGAGCGGTAACCCACTTCTCCTCTTTCACTTCTCAAGGGTATAAAGTTCCTTGAGGCTTAGCTCAAGTGACAAAAATCTTGATTCCAAGAGAGGTGTCTTTCGATTCACCTCCCGATTCTTATACTCCGCCAGAACGCTGGAGTTAAGGTCATCCAAGGGGTGATGAAATCCCCAAGCAAGCCTCCTAAAAAGAAACAAGGTTTTGGATCCTAATCTTATGCACCCAAGATGGCCTCGAAAGATGACAAGGGGAGAGAAGACTTGGATGACCTTGGGCTAAAAAAAACACGCTTGTCCTTTTACCAACTGACTCTTATGTGTGCTAATCTAGACTTTGCAAGCACTCATGTTTAAGAGACAATGATCAATTCCAACTTGAAGCGCCAACAAAAGTAAATCGATCGAAGAATGCAAACAAGAAGAAGAGTTAGGGTCAACAAAAGCAAACTCGCATGCCCAGAGGCCCTCCACGTCAAGTATTGATTAATTTCTTTTAAAGCATTCAAGAGTTGGTGTGATTTTGTTTTAATCCCAAAGCAAAGATGTGTGAGACTCGATTTGTCAAGCGCACGCCCGAAGGCCCTCCACATCAATAGTTGTTCAATTTTAGTGCCCAAACTTGAAGTGTGATCGATTTAATCTAGAATTTTGGTCATTTAAAAATTTTGATAAAGTTAAAGAAAACTTTCAAAGACCAAGTGAGTGAGTTAGATTGTGGAACATTTAACACCTTTTTCAAGTAGACCCATCCCCATAAATGGCACTGAGATTGCAACCAATGGTTTAATTGATGGGTGATTAGAAAATAGGTGAGTCCAAGGAACTAATCAAATTGATTTTTGAAAATTTGTATTTGACTTAACAAAGTTTCTTAAATGTCCAAAAATCAAACTTTACCTAAATTGCATGTGGAAAAGAGATTTGTTTTGTTCAATTTTAGAAGCTCCAAATGAAGTGTTTGATATTGCAATGGTTAATTGATCCTTGGCATTCAAGATTGAATTTGTTGTTTTAATCATGCATTCAAAGAAAATTTGATTTTAATCCATGGCATTCAAGAGTGTGTTTAGCAACATGCATTCAAAGACAAGTGATTAAACATTCAAGTTTTTTCCTTTGAGCATTCAAGATTGAGATTTTGTGTGTTGTTTTAAGAACTTTTAAGTGCTTTGTTTTAACCTTAGATCATTCAAGATTGTTTTGGACTCAAAAGTGAAAATGACTCTTTGGACTTTGGTTTTTATTCAAGATTTTGTGTTCTAGTTTGCATATTTTAAGCCCAAAAATGATATTCCTAGATTGTTTTGATGCATGAAAAATCTAAGAAACATTCAAGATTTTGCAAGAAGACATTTGTTTGGAACAAATAACAAAGCTTTTAGGAAAATTTTTGGCAACCATTTAGGACTCTTAGTTTTCATGAGATTTTTAAAAGAACTTTAAAATATTTGCAAATGAGGTTCATTTTATCCTTGATTGATGCTTTGAGTTTGATTTAGATTTTAGTGTGCACTTAGTGTTGATTTTGAACCTTTTGAAATGGAAACTTGAAGTTCTTTTTAAATTTCCAAAAATGAAGTGTTCCTAACTTTGCATGAATGCATCTAAAACCTTGATGTTGCAAGGATGCAAATGATTGAATTGGTTTAGTTTCACTTGTTAAAAGGCTTCTTTTTTTTTTTTTCAAATTTTTAGTTTTTAATGGATTTAAGTATGATTTAGGGGTTCATTTTAAGCACTAAAAAGAAGTGTGTATGATTTTGCTTCCTTAAAAAAAAATGGCCAAGATCTCCCACAAGAAGAAGAAGAAGAAGTAGATGGAATAAGAAGAATATAGACAAGAAGAGGAAGAAGAATTCCAAGTTCTTTGTCCACCTATAAGCTTGAAAAATCTGCAAACACTATGAGATATACTATGAGTTCCTTTGTCTTCTTCATGCTCACGTGGACCTGCAAAACCAATTTATACAATCCTACCAATCACAAAAACAAGAAAAATTAGCCAAAATCAGCAAATGACATACAAAACTTGACTAAAAAAGCTAATGAAGATGACCCATGCGGAGTCCCACCGGGCGTGCCAAAATGTATATGAGCAATGTTAGTATGATAATAGAAACTAAATTTAAATAAAGCTTCTACAAACTAAACAAAATTCATAAACTTCAAGATAGGCTAAGATGAGCTCTCAATTGAGAATATGAGCCATTAATGGGCTCTCTCAATGAGAAGCTCTCTTGTTGAGTAGCTTTGTCTAAATAGATAGGATGTATGCTCAAGCTTATGCTTCAAAAAGGGCTTCAAATGGAGTTGGAATTTGGGTGTGAGTGTATGGTTTTGATGTAAAATGGCTTCTTAAAATGGCATTATGACTTTACTTCGTGGATTGTGTTATTTTGCAAAGGGGAAAGATCCAATTTATAGGCAAGAGGCTTGAGGGATTGAGGGCTAAGATGCAAGGATGGGAAAAAGCTCATGGAGGGCTTAGATTGCATGAGAGGAGAGCACATGGATTGTGCTTCCTTACAGCCAATCAAGGAGTGACACATGTCATATGGTGAGAGGATGGAGGAAAGGGGAAGGATGAGTCAACAAAGGAGGCTCAAGAAATAAAATCTTCATAAAGACCCTCATAATGACTTGTAAGAGCAATAAAAGGGCTTGGAAGAGTCATTTATGGCCTAGTGGGTTTCATAAAGTTTTATGGTTGAGATATTTTGAGGGAGATGAGAGCAATTTCGACTTGGACTTGATTAGGAGGCTTTTAAGCTTGCTTAGAATTGTGCAAATGATTAGAGGATGGATTAGGATGGTTTAGGATTAGCTTAGGGATAGGCAAGTGGATGGCATTTAATGAGGGTGGGTGAAGGAGGAGATATTTGTTAACTTTGGCTTGGGTTAGTAAGTTTTAACCCATTTTTAAGGAATGTGACAAGGTTAGGAGGGATTAGGATTAGGTTTAAAGACATCTTCTAGAAGAGTCTAGACTTTGGATGAGGATAAAGACTTTCTAGAATAGTCTAGAATTTCCTAGGATGAGGATGAAGACTTTCTAGAAGAGTCTAGAACTTCTTAGGATGAGGATAAATTAGATTTTTAGGAAATAAATAAAGTTTTATTTATTTCAAGGGTTTGGGTTGAGGAGATATTTATTAAAACTTTTTTTTAATAAACATGAGGATTAATATTTAATCTTAATTAAATATTTTGAGTTGGGACTAAGGGTAGGAAATGATGGGATTAGCCTTTAATTAAAATTAAAGAAGAATTAGAAGATTCTGGAAGAGGTTAGTGGTCTTAAGGAAATTGGCCAAGTTTTGGGCAAAAAATAAATTTTTTATTTATTTTGGATTTTTTGGTCAATTTATTAATTAAATAATTAATAAATAAGGAAATAATGTTTAAATAAGATTTAAACATTTTTTGAGAGGGATTCCTTAATTAAATATTTTTAATTAAGATAAAGGGATTTAATGGCATAAAAATAAATAAATTAATTAAATAATTAATTAATTAATAGATGATGATGTCATCAGGAATTTTTCAGAAAATAAAAATACTTTATTTTCTTAAGGTTTTTAGGTGTCTACAGCAGTTGTTGTACATCATGAGGAATTGTTGAAACATCATCTTTTGAAGTATCATTTAGCACTACATAATCATCTTCTTTCTTCTCATGTTGTTGTAACAGATCTTTGTACAACACTTTCTCATTGAATATGACATCCCTGCTTCTTACAATTTTACAGTTTTCAAAATGCCAAAGCCTATAACCAAAGTCATCAATGTCATATCCAAAAAATACACATCTATTTGACTTAGCTTCCAACTTGGTTCTATTTTCAAAATCTATATGAGCAAATGCTTCACAACCAAAGGTTTTGAGAAAAGAATAACTCACCTTCTTACAAGTCAATGCTTCCTCTAGAATACCATAGCCCAAAGGAGTAGAGGGGCCTCTATTAATCAAGTACATAGCAATATTGATAGCCTCTTCCCAAATGTTTAAGGGCAACCTTGCATGCAACCTCATTCTTCTTGCACTCTCCAAGATAGTCGTGTTCATGCATTCAGCCACTCCATTTTCCTATGGAGTCCATGTAATTGTTTTCTACCTAAAAATACCATTAGTGGAGCAATAATATTCAAACTCATGACTGCAATACTCACCACCTTTATTAGATCTGAGACATTTTAATTTCTTACCAGTCTCATTTTCAACCAAGCATTTCCATTTCTTCAAAGTTTGGAATACATCAGATTTATGTCTAAGGAAATAAATCCATACTTTTCTAATTGCATCATCAATAAATGTAACATAATAATGAGCGCCACCAAGGGAAGATACCTGAGTTGTTCCCCATACATTTGTATGCACAAGCTCTAATTTCTCACTTTTATTTTTCTTTCCAGTCTTCACAAAACTCACTCTCCTTTGTTTTCCATACACACAACTTTCATAGGAATTCATATTAACACATTTCAAACCTAGTACAAATTTCTTTGAATGAAGTACTTCCATACCTTTCTCACTCATGTTCCTAAGTTTTTTGTGCCACAACACTATATCAGAATCTACAGTAGCTATTTGTTCTCCATACTCAACTGCAGCAATTGTTCCTAAACATTGATTTTTCTCTAAAAAAATCAAAGTAGAAGGAACAATATAACCTGTGCAAATATATAAGGTGTCTATTTTTGCACCTTTTTCTATTGCAAGGAACCTTTTGAAATCTTCCAATTTTTATCATTAAAAGTAACTACACAACCCTCATCATCGAGTTGCCCTATTGAAATTAGATTCCTACTCAACCTTGGAACATGTTTTACCTCATGTAGTAGCCAATGATTCCCATTCTATAACTTAATCTTAACTTTTTCCTTTCCAACAATCTAATAGGGTTCATTATCCACCAAATAAACAAGCCTAAAACCTCCTTGGACATAATCAATGAAATAACCTCTATGATGTGTAGCATGAAATGAACCACTAGAATATAAAACCCATGAATCATCAACACTTTCTAAAGATAGAAGAAAAGTATCTTCTTTGGACTTGTTACTTACCACATTTGCCTCCTTTTTCCCTTTTGGTTTCTCTCCTTAATTTTTCTTTCAAGTCCAACAATCTTTTTTCTTATGCCCTAGTTTCCCACAATGCCAGCAGTCATTTGGTCAGCTCAATTGAGATCTTTACCCCCTTTGACTTTCCTCTTGATTTCCCATGATTTCTAGAATTATTTCCTCTCTCAATCATTATGCCTCTTCTTTATGCATTTAAAGAACTTTCTTGTGTAGATCCACCTGAGGTTTTCCTATGAGTTTCCTCGCTCAAAATAACACTGATCACATCATCATATTTTAGGGTATTAGATCTAGAAATAGAATGACTCATAACCATTCTAGCTTTGAAGCAAAGAACACAAAATCAAGAGAGCCCTAATTTCTTCATCAAAATTGATACCCACATAAGATAACTGACTAGTAACAGTATTAAACTCATTTAAATGATCCACAATAGATCCACCTTTTGTCATTTTCATATTAAATAGATGCTTCATGAGAAATACCTTATTTGAAGTGGAGGGATTTTCATACAATTTTGCTAGGGTTTCCATCAACTCTTTTGTCGTCTTCACTTTTGTAATGTTAAATGTCACGATGGTGCCAGGCATTTGAATGCTTCCAAAGGCCTTCTGTCTAAAATCTCCTAGTCCTCATTTTTTATAGTTCCCTGGTTCTTAGTTTTTCCTTCCAATGGTTTTCATAAATCCTTTTGCTAAAGATAGTCCTCCATTTGCATTTTCCATAAGTGAAAGTTCTTCCCATTAAACTTGTCAACCCTCAACTTACCCTCATCTATCATTGCTCCCACTCAACTGCGAGACTTTCTTGTAGAGGATAACTAAAACAAAACCTCATTCTAATACCACTTGTTAGGATTAACCTTAGACAAAAATAGCAATTACATGCAAATATAAAAAATAACAAAAAATAATAGATCACACAAAAGAGAACACAAGACACCAAGATTTAAAATGGTTCACCCAATCCCTGGGCTACATCCACCAAATAGAAAGTCCAATATTATTACGATCTAGTGATTACAACTTGATTACAATCTGTAATCCCTTGCAGCTCAATATTGCCGCAAGAAGCAATTTCTGCATCACCCACAATGAAACAATCCCTAACCCTAAGCCCTTTTATACAAGTATTTTTTCCACTTTTAGGGTTAAAATTAGTTACAACATGTCGATTGAATAATTATGAAGTATGTACAATACTTCCCTGATTAGTCACCATAATCTAACAATTCTTTCTTTGTCAAGTACCCCTGTACTAAGATACTCCTCATCATGGATCCTAGTCTTGGATCTTAGATTGTTCTTAAACTCCCAATACCCCACATACAAGGGACACCTTCCCACTTTATTACAATGCCCAATCATCTTATTATGCATTAACTACATCCACATTATAGTCATCTCAATAGACCTTATTTTTCTATCAACACTACAAGTAAAGCAATAACCTTAATCCATTCTTTATATGGCTCCCTCTCTAACTTACCCTATAGGTAACAAGAGATCTTTATAAGGATTTGTTCATACTTCTTCCTTATCTTTAAACTCTCTACCAATCTCATATTGCAATGTTCTTTAACTTGAGGTTGTCGTGTGCACCATCTCCCTCTCTAAGCCTATACACACACTCCACAACATCCTCTATGCTCTCCTCACAACCCCCAAACTGAATATTGATCTTATATTGTAAAAAAATCCTTCACTTCACTCTATGACAAAAAACTTGTGCTCTATGATTCTTACAGACCTTCTATGTCTTCAAAAAATGTGCATCTAAATGCATGCTCTTCTTCGAGCTCTTTTAGGTCCTCATAGATATTTTTAGCCTTCAAGTGTTCAAGGTGAACCATGTGACCCTCCTAGTATCCTTTCAAGTCTTAGGTGCTCCCAAGTGTTCCCAAGTTTTGAGGTAGCCTTCAAGTGTTTACTCGCAAACCCTAGCCTTCCCAAATAACATTCCCTCTAATTTCTAAAAACACCCTTAACTATTATATAGGTCTTGTTAGGACCTCAAATTTCTCAAATTGATGATGTCACTATTTCTACCATTAACTTTGGCCTAGACAGCTTTGTGGTGTCATATTTTCTACACCTCTCAAGTTTACAATTTTAATTGAACACATGTTGTATAATATTCATTCCTCTTATGTTATTTTTATTCTACATTAGAGTACCCCACAAAGCTCAAGGTTACTTGAAAAGAAAAAGAAATTAATGAGCACACCCAAACACAATAAGGTAATAAATACAAGTTAATTTTATAATTTGAAATTTGTTATGAATAAACATATACATGTGCTCAATATTGATGACTATACCTGACTTTTTTGTTGTATATAAGTTGAAACAATTAGGATTTGTAGAGTTGATGAATGCACTTGATACCATTGATGTTTAGGGGAGAAAAGATGTAATATTTTCATCTTCTTTCACTTAAATTTTGTTACTTTTTCATAACATGTTATGTTTTTTCATCCACGAAATTATCAAAGTTGCCTCATCAGTGGAATTTCCTCCTACAATTATAGGACATGCATATGAGGTTATGGTATGCATTTTTACTATATACATTCTTAAACAACTGCATTTACAAATGAGTACATGTATTTTTTCAATTTTATAGTGACTATTAATAATTTTGTACTATTAGCTTGTGTTAATTCTCTTTTACCTATTAGAGTTCCCTTCATGACTTCCTACATATTTTTTATCATTCTATTATGCTATGAGTCTCGATCATCAAATATGGAGTTGAACACAACATAGGCTAGAGGTATGCATGTAGATTCTTAGTTGAAGCCCTCTTATGATCTCATTTTGGATTAATTTTGTGTTTCTTAGAAATCCCTAATACCTACATCTACAACACTAACATTTTTATCACTTACCATACAAGTTGTGCCTCCTACCAAAACTAATTCATTCCTAGTTGTGCCCCCTACCAGCACAAGAGATCCAACTCAGGGTCCCACATGTATTTGTTTTTTTCTCCATGCATTTTTTGTCTAGTATTTATTGGCTATTACATTTTTGAATTTTACCGTACATAAAAATATACTAACTAATTCATCACAAGTTGTCACTCCCACCAACAACATAGGACATCTCGATTCATCAATAGTTGTGCCTTTTAGTAGCCTAGGACATCCAACTAAGACTCCAATATGCATCTTATTATTAGTCCATGCATTTTAGTTTATTAGTATATGTTCACTTCTACAACTTTTGTACTCTTTTTGTATTTCCTCTTACAAGCATCTTCAATACTACCCATCCTCTCTCTCCCTCGTCATTTTTTTAGAAGCCTCGCTTGTCAACAAAGGATCTCAGTACCCTTGTCATTTAGTCCAAGTGTAGAAAAAATAGATCAGGTAATCAACAATTCAACTACCAACAAATTACAACCCTTTTTTTTCATATTATTTTTAGATAATATATCTGATTTAGCATTTTAATTCTTCTTTTGCAGACACCTTGCGAGCCACATACTACTTCAAAGAGGATCAGTTTATCCAACAAATTCATAGATATTGATATAGATGTATAGATATAGTTTTGGTTATTACATGTCATTTATATATTTGACTTTTGTATTGTATACATTTGAAATTTGTATTTGCATTATATATATCACCATTGCCCTATGAGATGACATATTTTTGTAACTATATTATTGATATGGAATGATGTTGTTCATTTTGATATAAATAAAACTTGAATTTCCATCCAACTTGTTCATTGTGTGTATACAAAGTTGTAGTTCATCTATACTTTTTGTAATTAATCAAACACACGAATTCTCATTATCTAATATTAAAAAATGAAGTGTGTTTATCAAAGTCGTTGTGCCATGGATAAATAATCAAACTCATATGTGACTCATTTTGATGTAATAAGACATAAAAAGTAAAAATATTAAAGATTTGGTGTGTAAGTATCAAACTATAAAAATTATACAAGGAACCCTTAGTGAACCTTAGAAACACTTACGTCCAACATGCTTAAGAACATTTTAGGGACCTTGTGAGAAAAATTAAGGTTGGAACTAGCATTCACCTTGCCAATCATAGCTAACACAGAAGACAATTTGATCCCGTGATGAAGATTTTGAAATATATTCAATGGTGTTCATTTGAATTGACCAACACAACTTTTAGCATTAACCGAGATAGACATTTCAAATCAAAAGAATAGGAAATATATATCCTAGAACTGAGATATTTTATTGTAGGCCTCAATAATGCAATCTTATATCACCTAACCATTTGTTGATACCTTGCATGAGCTCAAAGATATGCCCACTCAAAAAAAAATTCCCAATGTTGCTTAGTGATCCTTAGGGACACTTTTGTCCAACATGCTCAAGAATGTTTGAGGGACTCTGTGGTCAAAATGAAGTTGTCAACAGAATTTACCTGACCAAGCAGAGATAAGAGAGAAGACAATTTGATCCCTAGATAACTATTTGAAAGATATTAAATGTTTTTCATTTGAACTAACCAACACTACAGCTTTTGGGCATTATCTAAGATAGGGATGCCAAATCAAAATGAAGGTGAATCTTTCAAAACTAAGATTGGTTATAGTATGCGTTGAAAATTTGATCCTATAGCATTTTACTGTTATTGACACCTCACATGAGCACATAGATGTTCCCACTCAAATCTCACTTCCAAATGTTGCTTAGTGACCCTTAGGGACACTTCCATCTAGCATACTCAAGAATGTTCGAGGGACGCCATGGGGAAAATGAGGTCGACACTACCATTTACTAGGCCAAACAAAGCTAATGAATAAGATGATTTTATCCTAGGATCAAAAAAAGTTAATAGAGGATATGATTTGATCCCAAGATGAATGGTTTGAAAGATATCCAATGTTGCTTATTTGAACTAGCCAACAATGCAACTTTTGGCATTGACTGAGATAGGGATGCCAATTCAAAACAAAGGTGAACATTCAAAATTTGAGATAGCTTATTATAAGACTAGACAATGTGATCTTGTAGCACATGATCATTTGTTGATACCTTGCATGAGATCAAAGATATTCCCACTCAAAGATTGTTGCCCATTATTGCTTAGTGACCCTTAAGGACACTTTCGTCCAACGTGCTCAAGAACATTCAAGGGACTCTGTTGGTGAAATGAGGTTGGAACTAGAGGTTACTTGACCAACTAGAGCTAACAAAGAACACAATTTGATCCCAAGATGAGCGGTTTGAAGACATCCAACTTTGTTCGTTTGAACTGACCATTACTATAACTTTTGCATTAACCAAGATAGGGATGCAAAGCCAAAATAAGGGAAAGTATCCCAAAACTAAGATAGGTTATTGTAGGCCTCGAAAATGCAATCCTATAGCACTTGATCATTCATCTATACCTCACACAATCTCAGAGATATGTCTGCTCAAAGATAACTACCCAATGTTTCTTAATATACCCCTTAGTAAATAGTGACCAACTAAGTCATCTCATGTTCTTGTCATTGTGGGCATGAATTGATACTTCTAACATGCTCAATTGGGCAAGTTTACTCTAAGAATGATCCCTCTTTGCTCTGGCCATGCCAGAATGCTCGTTGATAAACCCTACTAACAATGTCCCTTATGTTCCCTAAGGGCAAAAAAATGCCAAACTTTGACACACTATTTCTTGCAAGTTAGAGCACATGTACAGGATTTTTTTGAACCTATGGGGTCATTTTAGGGCCTCCTACAATATCTTATCTTAGTTTTAAAAGACTACAAGTCATTTTTGTAGGGAAACAACTTTTATGTTGATGCATAACTCATCAATGCACTTAGTAAATAGTGACCAACTAAGTTAGTTCATGATCTTCTCATCGCGGGCACCAACTGACACTTCCAATTTGGCATATTATTTCATGCAAATTGGGGTACTTGCACATAATCTATTTGAATCTATGGAAGCACAAAAATATTATTTTTTTGAACTAAATGACAATATTTTTATACAAAATTTTGGCATTTAAATATGCACATGTTTCATATCTTATCTATTTTTTATACAAAATTTGGCATCTAAATATGCACATGTTACATCTCTAATCCTTTTGTTATACAACTTGCAACCGATTACAATGAGAGTTCTTATTGGTTTATATTTTTGTAACCCAAACTTCTTTAATAATTCCTTCACATAGCTAGATTGAGAGGTAAAAACACTATTTTAATTTACTTGCAATCCAAGAAAGAAATTTAGTTCATCAATCATAGATATTTCAAATTAATTCAAGTTCATACACCAAGTAAGACAACAACAAAGATCACACAAAAGAAATCTAACCTTTTGGTATGAACCAAATTATGAAGTAGACAATGAAAATAATAGGTATGTTTAAAAGATATACAATTGCATGCAAGAATCTAACTCCAAAATTTAGAGAATCTAAATAGAATTGAAAGGCAAATCTAACACCAAATCAAAAATGGAAATGTTGGCAGTTAGGTTCACCAATAATGTATATGGAAAAATGTGAGTCAAGGAAGGAGACCCTAAGTTCGTCACATCATCTAACACCTCAAAGGGGAATCTAAGGAAATCAATCCTTTCAATCCAAATTCTAAAGTAGCTAGATCTAGGAAGATTAGTGTCAACCAAGTGATGAAGAGACATTAATGCAAGTAAAGGTCTAATAGGATAGAATCAGAGAAAGAATGCAAGATCCTTATATCCCTTAATGTAGCAAGAGCTATTAAATAAAATTGGAACACTAGATTTGGAAATTATATGTGTTGAAACAAAGAAGGTAGTTAGAGGACTCACCTTAAGAATGAATAACTTTGGATCTAATTTTCTGATGTTTTTGCAACTCCAATTGAGGAATTATTAAGGCCCCACTCTTGAAACTATGAGATCTCTAAAACCCAGAAACCATTGGGCTATTTATCAAAGTTAAATTTTCTTAGCAAGGATGACTTCAGGTAGTAGGGAAGAAATACTTTAGGCAGTAGGGAAGATAAGTGTCAACCAAGTAATGAAGGGACGCTAATGCAAGCAAAGGTCTAATAGGATAGAATTAGAGAAATAATGCAAGATCCTTATATGCTTTAATGTAGCAAGAGCTATTAAATGAAATTAGAACACTATATTTAGAAAGTATATGTTTTGGAACAAAGAAGGTAATTAGAGGAAATCACCTTAATAATGAAGGACTTTGGATCTAATTTTCTGATGTCTATACAACTCCAATCAATGAATAATCTGAGCCCCAAACTTGAAATTGTGAGATCTTTGAAATCCATAAATCATTTGGCTATTTATCAAAGTTGAATTTTCTCAGCAATGATGACTTTAGGTAGCAATGGAAGAAATACGAACCTAATCAATAGTCTCCAAATGCCAAACAATTTCCAAATCTTTGAGGATTGATGAAAAGGGTATTTGAATCTACAACCTATTCTTCCTTCCAAAATCTAAAACCTATAGAATAAAGGGCTTTTTGTTTGATTGATGGGGGATTTGCCTTGGTCAAATGCCAGTTTAAGAATTAACCTTGAAATTGAAATAATTGAAATGTTGAAATGTAAAGTAAATGCACGAATTCACCTTACAATAGTAGGATCTCTCAAATTGAATGTAATGAGCTCAGTTTACCAATAGAAACAGATCAAGAGAATGAAAATGGATGTAGAAGATGTAACAAAGGATCTTGAATGTATTGAGAGAGATCTTGAATGCTTGAATCCTTGATCTTCAACAGGGAAATTGCTTGAATACTTGAAAACTTGAATGCTTGAGAACTTTAATGCTTGACCGCAATATGATATTGTGACTGCATGATACTAAATGAGGAAAATGGATGGGTTTATAAACGACTCATAATTAAATTTCTCCCATAGGCTAGTTATACCTTGAAATTAACACCCCAGATCAATCGGGACATGGGACCTGAGAAGCGGACCCAAATAAGTCCTAAGTAGTGGCACACTATGTCTATAATTGGCCTAGTAGGGATGCACTACGTCCCTACGAACCCTTAGAATTCTCTCAGGGTCCCAAAACAGATCCTAGATCCTAAAAATTAGGTGCAAATTTCAAGAAATGTTTGTTACAATGCAGGAAATACATTCAGAATGATTGGATGAAGGAAGGCAGGCTCTAATTGGTTAGGTCCTACCCCGAGCCTTAGTTTGTGAAATAAGAGCATTAAAGAGGATGTATCAGGTCCTACTTTAATTCCTCTTAAGAGGAATGAGAAGAAAATAAAAGGAAGGGGGAGAGATACAAACAAATGATAATCCCACATTAAATAGATTTTAAACCATCATTAGTTGAAGTGCTTCCAATTTAAGATGGTACAAGTAAATATTTACATTTTTCTTACTTTTACATGTTTTCTTATTTTAAGGTT
Source organism: Cupressus sempervirens (assembly GCA_028749045.1). NCBI lineage: Eukaryota > Viridiplantae > Streptophyta > Pinopsida > Cupressales > Cupressaceae > Cupressus > Cupressus sempervirens. The sequence continues at coordinate 807,769,787 of CM053786.1, read as the reverse complement.
GATTCGTAAAAGGGACTTGACCAAGGAAAGCCCTCCCCACAAAAATTTCAATTTTTCTTGTGTGAGAACAAATTTGTGGACTTTCAAATCAACAAATTTGAGATTACAAATCTAGGAATTTTAATTTTTTTCAAAGCTTTGGATTTCTAGATTTATGTGCAAAGTAGGTTAAGGTTGACCTCAACCTTAACCAGATCAACCTAGAGCCTTCATCTTGACCTAGATCCTCCAGTCCAACCTTGACTTAAGATCGTAAAATTTTCTAGGTTTGCATATTCTACCTTCTTGATCTTGAATCTTGCATGCTTTCAGTTTCTCCAACAATTTAATTATTCATTTTAGATCAGAATTATGCTTTACTAGCCCTCAAGGTAAGTTTGATTCTCTTTTTGTCAATTCATAGCACTTACTTTGACATATTGGATCAAATCTCTTCATGTTTTTTGTTATCATATATCCTCTTATATCACTTGTGTCTCAATAAGTCAATCTACTTATATTAGATTTTTTTACTAAACACAATCAATTAATGTACATTACATTAAAGAGAAAGAATAACCAATAGAAAAAGATCTTTTGGCATACATGTTTGAAAGGTATTGGGTTTGATATTGGCACCTCTAAATCCATTTGGGGCCATGTTAATCTAATTTGGGTTCTATTGAAGGTCCCTCTTCCTCTTTCCCTATTGTTCGTGAAAGGTTGAGTAACACCCCCAATCCTTTGTGCACCCAATATTTTAGGATACAATATTGAAAAAAAATCTACATTAATTTGCATACAGTAGCTTACTTTGTCAACCTCCATGGATCAACTTTCAAAATAATAGAGGCAAAGTCAGAAAGAGCTACATCATCTCAAACTAACCCTATCAAATGGTGGACATGGTGCAGAAAGGATATGCTAGAGTTCAAACTTACTTGTCATTCATATTCTTTCATAGGTTTTCATTTCCTCTATTACAAGAAGGAATTTGTCCACATATAGCTTCATCCAGTCAATCAAGAGGAACAACCTTACCTCTAGACTATTAGAGAAGTTGGTGGTTGTACATAGTGTTTTGCAGTTACAAGATTGACAAACTCTTCATTATCATCAAACTCTAGCCTTATGTTGAGGCATTGATTCCAAAGATGTTATTTACATCAAAAGGAGAGAAAAGAGAATTTGGTTAGGAGACATTTCCCAAGAAAAAATCCCTTATACTAATAATGGCTCAAACTTGAGCTCCAATTTTGATAGAGATCTACCATTTTGTATCTACTAATTAAGGATAGACATATACTTTATATGTTTTCATCATTCTATAGTTGAAGTTTAGAGCCTTTGGTTATTTTTTTTAATTTGAATATAACATATATTCACATTGACAATAAACACATTTGAATTGTGTTTAATTGTTCGTCAATTCTCATACGAAATCTCAATTCAAGTCTAAGGCTATGTAGTAAGCTTTTAGTATGTTTATGATAAATGCATTGTCAATGTTAAAATATGGATATTTAGAATTTTCTCTATTTCTTAATACTCATCTCATGCCATCCCTTACAAAATGATCTTGAAATACCCCATAACAAAAACATTTCTCATCACCCCTATTAGAATGTCCTCAAAACTTGGAGCATAGGACATTTTAGGTAGGGTCATACAATCACATAACATTATAGGTAGAAATCTTCATTTCTATTCATGATCCTTTTTTGTTTGTTCACTACCTTATTGACATTGCATTTTCTTTCCTTTTATTTTGTTATGTTCCTTCATTGTTTAGGCTCTTCATCCAAATCGCATTGTACATTTAGTCAATCATCTAAATCCACATGTTTGAATGTTGCATTCTACTCATATAAAAGAGTAGCAGAACAATGAAAAACCATCATCTTAAATTAAGAACTCTTGTGGCTTTTTTGGAAGCATTATTGAACAAAAAATCAGTAATTGAGTATAAATAGAGGGAAAAAAGAGCTAAATAGTCTATTGGTTTTAAACTAAAACATTCAATTGGGTTTTAGTTGGAAAAATATGGAGTATGCAAGGTGGTGTGGCCTTTTATCATTTCGTAAACTTCGCAAAAACAAGTGACAATACAATGCAAAAAACTTTGTAATAAAATGAATGAACTAGAAGTTCCAAATGAACTTAGCAATACATAGGCTTTATGAGTGGGTCAATGCTAAAATTTGATCTGCATATGGGATATCAGAGCGTGTTGGCAATGATATTGGTTTTAGAAAGGTTGTTCACTTTCTCCAACTCTATACAGGTTATACATTGGTAAGTTAGAGGAATGGCTAAACAAGACTGGTAGAGAGAGAGTTTGATTGGCTAAATATGTAGTAAAGTTATTTCTATATGGAAATAGTCTCATTTTTGTTACAAAATGACTCGTGACTTGAGGGAACACTTGAAAATGCTTGAAACCTTTTATCATGAAGTTGGGATACTAGTGAACATTAGCAAAACCAAGGTGATGATCTTCTCTTTGAAAAGAAATAAAAAGACACAATAACTTTCTTTTTCGAGGTAATCTATTAGAGGTGGTGAATGAGTACAAAAATCTTAGGATCGACTTTTACAACAAATTCAATTGCGAAATCTACACAGAAAAAAAGAATTTGAGGTTGAAAAGCATTATATTCCCAACAAAATAAATGTGGGAATCCATATTTATGGGATTGGGAAATGAAGAGAATTATTTTTGGTTTGTTGGTCACTATGGTGATCTTCAATGGGTGTGAAATTTGGGGCACCTACTTGTCAAATCATAAATGGAAACAAGTAGAAAAAAATTCAAGAACATCTAATAATAAGTAGTCTCAAAAATTTAATCATTGTCTTATATGAGTTTTAATTACTATAAATCGTTATCTTTCCTATAGATAACTATTGTCTTAATTGACACTAGTTTGTTTGTTAAGTTACTCAAAAAAGATTCAAAATATGGAAAAACAATGTTGGACTATGATGATTTCAAAGGAATTACTAAATTGAAGGAAGACACATGGTTGAAACTAAATGACAAATGGATAAAGAAATAGGATGTTAATATACAATCAATGGAGAAATAAAAAGGTTTGTAAGGAAACAAATCAAGAGTACTGTATAGTCAAAGCAATATGGTGTATAAAAATCAGTCATATCAAAGAATTCAATTCCAAAGGAGATAATAAGAAAAAAGTCTACAAAGAAGCAAACATTAAATAGAGAGCCCAAATGATAGTAGCTTAATTGAGAGTAAATTCTCATCAGTGGAAGTGTGAAAGCCATAGACGAATGATATCTAAAGAAAAATAGAAGAGAATATGTCTATTTTATACAAACTAAACAAATAGAAAAAAAAATCTTTTAAAAATTACAAATTGTTTAAAATTTAATATGAAGAGATATGCTCTATTCTTCCGACGCAGCTATCCTCCATACAAAATACATTAATGATCAAATTTTAGAAAAAAGATGAATTTTCATGAAATTATCAACATTTTTTCTTCATGATATGCATATTTTGTTATAGAAAACAACAAAAAAATGAAGAAAAAAAGTCACTCTAGGAAGAGACCCAACAACGACCCAGGCTAACTTTGCGCACCTAGGTTCCTTGAACCATCAATCTAATTAAGTCGATTAGGTGACTCAAGAGCTTAAAGCTATGGCTTCAGCAATTGGGCATTTATGAATCTCAAGAGCTTAAAGCTATGGCTTCAGCAATTGGGCATTTATGAATCTCTCCATAGAGACCTGTAGAATGCAAAGTGGTTGAAAAGTGTTTGTCATTAAAAAACACTGGCCCATTCCTAATATGTTCACCCTCAATAGTCATTATAAAATATCCTAATAATGGCGCACAAGTGATTTAATTACGAACCTAAAAAGTTAAAAAAATGTGTGATGGGCTATTGGGAGGTATTTCTGAAATCTACTCAATCACCGTGAAGGCTAAATAGCAGACAATATGCACCGAGTTTGACAGTTTCGATAATTTATTAAATAATTGAAAACTCTATTATATGACTTTTTAATTAATTAATTAATTACAAAAATGGTCAAAATCGGGAGCATGTTTTCGGCTACTGTATCTCTTTCCCCTAGCAAGTGTCGTATTCTTCAAAACCCTATTATTCCCCTGATTTTAGCATTCTCAGGGCAATCGACAGATTCATCGCATGTCTTTAGGAATCCAAATTTGCTTATTAGGTTTTTGTGTTTTTTTTTTATTAGTTTTCACCCTGTGATCTCAATTTATACTTTCCTAAACAATAGTTTGGTATCTTATTGATAGACATATCCAAACTCTAGCCTTAATTCGAGAATTGGCTTCTACTATTCCATATTTTCGGGAGCATATCAAAATCGGGAGCATGTTTTCGGCTACTGTATCTCTTTCCCCTAGCAAGTGTCGTATTCTTCAAAACCCTATTATTCCCCTGATTTTAGCATTCTCAGGGCAATCGACAGATTCATCGCATGTCTTTAGGAATCCAAATTTGCTTATTAGGTTTTTGTGTTTTTTTTTATTAGTTTTCACCCTGTGATCTCAATTTATACTTTCCTAAACAATAGTTTGGTATCTTATTGATAGACATATCCAAACTCTAGCCTTAATTCGAGAATTGGCTTCTACTATTCCATATTAATAGAATTCAGAGAGCTGAAACTGTTGCCTGCTCTGCGATCACTCTTTTAGCCAACATTCCAGTGGTAGATTGAATAGCCGAATCCAAAGATAATCACATGAGAGCAAGTGGCAAGATTAAATGTAGGGCGCCAGTTTGCCATAAAAAGTGATGAATTTTAATTGGGTGAATGGCCATTTTGTAACACACAATCCTTCTTTGGATCAAAATTAAAATGATTTTAAAAAACCTTTGGGAAGGAGTTTCAATGTATGATTTCTCTTCCGAGATTGCTCAGTCAGAGACGCAACTTCTAGACAATTTTTTCTCCAAAAGAAGTACCTTGTGATTGTATTGTCTTGGCGAGCGAGTGTGTGACCATTAAATTTGCCCAATGGATAGTTATTTTCGAAGCTTCTGCTTCTACTTTGCTGTCTGCAGGTCTGGACGCTGAGCTGCTAAAATCATTCCGCTTTTTTCGATTGTAAGCCATTTTCGTTTCTTACACACATATACTGAATTTAAATTTAAGAGGAACTTGCAATCAAACTAAGTATCATTAACTTAAAATTAAAATATATACATTACAAAGCAATTTGGTCAATAATTTGTTCCACGTGTTTATCATTTTAAAGATGCAACCAAGAAACTCTGTCGATGTAATTAAAATTATATTTACGTCTCAATTTTTTCGAATCTGCCAACAGTTTTGTGAAATCCCCATTTCGCACCCACAGTTCATATTCTGTTTTCATAGATGAATCATGCCACCACCATTACTGTAATAAGATATTATGTTTCTAATTTTGCTTTCGATTTTTGGTCCAACGAATTGAGCAAAATTTATTTTTCTAGTAGGTCTAATTTGGCCATGGGCCAAAACAATACCTTTTTTAATCAACAAGCACAAACTTATGTAATTGCAGCTCTAAATAGCTCTGACGCCACTTGTAATATACCTAATAGAAACAAATACTATGAATGGAATAGATTTATATGCTAAAATATAAAAAGAACATAAATTGACAGGTAACAAAAATTAAAGGATTTTAGGATGCAGACTAGGATCACATTTGATAGGTTGCATATGAGTAATGATAAACACACTTAATTAGGCCTACAAAACTTTGTTATTGACCTATGATAAGTACTGTTGCCATATATTTTTGAAGTGCCTGGTCGTGTTAAAATGAACATTATTAACCAGGTCTTTCAATTTTATCAATTTAAATTAGACATCTCAGTGTAATCAATGATATTTTTCATGTAGCAGTGTGAGAAGAAAAGTTAACACGGAAAAAAACATTGTAAGCATCACCCAGTATTGTACTCTTTCACTATGATACATGAGATTCATTGATCGAAGCCAGTTTAAGCAGCTGCTACTCTGAGCTTTTCATGTGCCTAGAGAACAGTAATACATGGAAAACTCTGTCCAGAGAATGACAGTTGCAATTGCAAAGAATAGACATCAATATTAGAATCAAAGCTAAATTTGAATTTCAATATGAATCATAATGATGCAACTGCAAATTTTCAGGCAAAAAAGAAGAATGAACCACTTTCCTTGAAAAGAAATATCAAGGATGTCTACGAGTCTTTATTTGATCATTTCTTTCAAAAAATCGTCCTCTTGGTATGTTATTCCAAGCTGCATCGAAGCTCTCTATCCAAATGCTTAGGATTTATACTGATCCAGATATTATATCAGATATCTGCTTCCTCCGAAAAATACAAAATTCATGATTTTCCTTGGTTGAAACTGTAATCTCATCAATTAGCAAAGTACAATCCCAAAAATACTCTGCTTAACAGTGTGTTAGTAGGCATTTGAGAATGCTTCTCTTAATTGACTTGGCCAGCCTTAAGTAAACATATCTCCAACTGCGACAGAGGATTCAGATTCTAACTCGTTTGATTAAGAGACCTGGCCTTTACATAAAGCTTCTGCAGTGCAAATTGAATTTGTTCTGAGAGATGTGAAAAAAGCCATTTCTGTGCACTCTCATCTAATCCCTTACACAATCCATTTGGCCATCCAGGGCTGTGAGAATGGTTCCTATCTGCTTCAATTCCTTCATCTTTATCTGACAACCTAAGATTTCTTGATGTTGACTCAGCTCTCTGTAGCAGTGTGGAAAGGTCAATTTCCATGGGCTGTCCAACAACAATGCTGATGTTCTTCAAACAAAGAGGAAATAAGGGTCTTCTCCCAAACCAGTGCTTCTCGGGCATTACCTGAGGGAAACAATCACACTCATTTTATTCACACAAGATAACCTATAATGCAGCCAAGCAAATGATGATGGCAATGTATATTGATTTTCTGTTTTAGTATCCAACATTTCAAATGAATTCCCTGATTCAAGCTCTCTAAACTTCACTATTTTAAATTTTTATCCCATTCAAATCTACATTCGGCCTTTAAAATTTTGTATCATCAAAATTGAGTTATCTACCCATCCTTGTCTATTCCCATTTTCTTCATTCTTCGTCTCTCTCTTTCACAATTTTAGTAAATAGCAGTACATTTTCTAACAATATGCATAGGTTATGCCTAAGGGATACAATTTCCAACAATATCCATAGGTTATGCCAAATAAAAAGTTCTAAACAAAGCAAAAAGGAGAATGATATGCAAATGACTAAAGGATATCAAAATGTGTCTAAGAATATCATAATCAAGATTTGATGTCCTATCTCATCACTAATAAATTACTAATTATAATTATAGTAACTTGTAAAGTTGAAAATGAAAAGTTTACCCAGTGGTTATTATTCTATAGCATTCTTTTGGTTATTTCTAGAGAAATTATTAAAGAAGTTTAGTATTTATATCCTATCCCTCTCGACATCTGAAATGGCTTCCAACAGGCATTTTTATTGTTAGCAATTTAATTTGCACCTTCCTATGCAGCACAAATGTAACATATATGCAGTACAACTGCTTTTTGAATTTAAAACTGAAGTTCGCTTTAAATAAAAACTAACCCAATACAAACAATATGTACTTGCTATTCATAATCATTACAGTGTATTTTGGATGGTTTTAAGTATACAATACAAACTAAACATAAAACTAACTTTCTAGTTTGTTTATCTATAACATGAGGTGATTCTGTATATCAACCATTTTGGGGGGCTTTTGGACCAAAAGATGTTCCTATAACAACAAACTTGCATCATTTAGTTAAGTTCAAAGACTGAACAATGCAAGTACACATACAGAATGAATGGGAAATTGAATGGACTCGGAACAAAGCCATAACCAATGTTTTCAAGCCAACCTAAAATACAAAGCTTGCCAACTTGCCAAACCAATTTCATATCCCATAGCACCCATAATGAGATATCTCAAAAAAAAAAGCAAGATAGGCATATGATAAATTCCATTTCATCAATAAAAGATACAAATTTTGGGTTCAAAATAACCATTCCTGCCCAACAATTTCAGCACTAGGCAACCTTGACAATTGTCATTAGTAATTTAAGTGCATGTGTCATTAGTAATTTAAGTGCATGATAGCACTTATTTATATTATTTACAGTGCATTGGATGAAAATAAATAAAACAAACTGCACTTCTAATCTAGCTAAACCGCTTGCATGACATGCAAAATTTTTTACAAAATAATCCTATCCACTAATAAATCTAATCCATACAGTTGTCAATTTAATTGGCAATAAAAATTACTACTATTTATCCCCTAAAAGCTCAAATCTTTCACATGATGAAAGAGACTTTCTACCAATAATTGACTCCAACTTATATATAAAGGATGCTAAAAGTAGCAGAAACCTAAAAATAGCACAAGCTCTGGCTAAAAACAGAAAACACAAAATATGCAAACACTATTTCTTTTAGTGCAGGCCAAAAATAGACTTTTCTAGATTGTTTTGTTCTGCCAATTCTTTCCTTTATTTTGATGAAGTTTGGCCAAGCCTACAAAGAAGCTTTATAAAATTATCTTTGTTGCACAAATTTTCTGTTTCAATCAAGACTAACAACCATTATGAGACACTCTGATAGGGAGTGTAGTTTTTCTGAACTCAATTTAATATTTAGGGTTCAATTCAAGCCTACAATGTCTCATATTTCTTCTTTTTTCCCTACATGATTAATTAATCCACACTGCCCCTTTCTAGTGCGATTCCTGATCAAAACATATTTTTCCAGGCAAAATTTTCTGCTCAAACTAACCTCTGGCTATTAGGGACCAATATCCTGATATTACAAGCCGATTTGTTCACTTCTCCAAGATGATTTCCATGGCTAGGCTGCACATTTTAAAATTTACAAGATTCCTTCAAAAAAGTGCACTTAATAATCTGATTTTGTCTCAGGCAATTCAGAGAAGCTGTTTCTCCTCATTACTGTCCACTCTTGAGACTACATTTAGATGCCCACTCCATAAAGCACTGGCAATCCCTTTTATCATGCAACTGCGGAAAGTGACTTATAATGCATAATAATATGGAGAATTAGAAAAAATAATAGGAATTTACAGAAAATGAGAGATATTATAGCCGTTAGCTCATTTACCTTTTCAAAACCACTATGTGCAATTGGCAGAACAATTGGTGTAACAGAAGCACGCACAATAAGGCTGGCAGTTCCCCACTTTAGTCTCTGTATAGGTCCACCTCCTTGTGAAATCTTTCCTTCAGGAAATGTGTGCAGCTGTTTCAAAAAAATCATAATAAAGCATCATCTAGAAGCTTGACCAAATATGAAATCAATTATCAAAGAAGTTTACCAAATCTCAGAACATAATTCATGATAATGTTACTTTGATCCAGGAAAACTATTTTAGGAATACCCATTCTCCCTCATTTATGCGATCGAGAGCCTCGTTCATATTTTTCTGGTAGATACCAGCACCTCTTGTAATAGGGATGCATTTTGCTGCAGAAGTTTCAAAGACAATAGAATTTTTTGCTATTAAATAGTAATCTGAAAATTAACCATCAAATAGCTACAGTTCAAAAGACTTCCTTTCCTAAACAGTTGATATAACTTGTAAGAATGTCACAATTATGAGTACAAACAAGACTACCAGTTTCCTTGGAAAGAAAATGCGTGTTAAGTCAGCCATCTCCATGTGTATCCCGGTTGACTGAGTGAGATGGTTTGTTCCTTGCTGATCTTGAAGGACAGAATGTTAAACATGGAGTAAACATTGATGAGAAATATCCATGTCAATCCTCTCTCAAAGGATTTTTCCTAACAAGGGGAACTAAGAGAGGATTTTATACATATGATCATGTTTCTTCTAAGTACCAACTCTTCCCTCAGAGAACATGTATCTAAAAGGCTGCCAATGTGTGTAGATTTAGCAAGACTTCTACAGAAAAATATCACCAAAATGAACGAGCATCTCAAGAAAACCTTTATAAGCATTGATAGCCTTAGATATGTCTCCCAAGTAAACAGACTTTGTTAGCATATAAACCATGTCCCTTTCTAATTGATGTGTATGAGATTTTCTACCTATCCAGTTTCTGTTTACAATCTTTTCACACTACTCTAGTATAATGTCCCCAATGCGACAACCTTAGGAAATAGAAGAATGTTCAAACATGGGCAAGTTGAAATAACGAATTAAATTATCAATGTCAAATGTGGATGGTAAACTCTACTAAAATTCATGCTGATCAGCAATAATACAATTTGCAAACCCTTGTCAATAAAAACAAATAAGAACTTTGGGAAAACCCCTGAAATGCAAAATAATCAAATTTTTAAAGCTAAGTTGACTTATCTATGGGCTGTCATTATTCAAAAACCCTCATGCATTCAACTATATATGGCATGTCTGATTACTACGATAAATGACAGCTCAAAATAATTGGAAATTAATCACTTTCAGCAATAGTTCACAAACCCAGTGAGTACTCACAGTTTGTTTTATCACATGAGTATTTGCAGGTTTAACTCGCAGCCAGAATGGTTTTCTTGCAAAAACTTGCAAGGTTTTTTTGGCAAGTCTGCAGTGATTTGTGAGGCAGGAAACATTTATCCAATTATTTCTAAGCATTTAAATTTGTAAAAATATAGTGAGGAATTGTCAAAATTTGCCAAAATTATTAAATCCTAACTGTTTAATCAATGCTGGATAAACAAAACTGACTTCAAACACCAACACAACCTCAAAACGTTATATCTTTTACTTGCCATCAACTGTTTACTCAATGGTTGCTAAACGAAATTGACTCCAGACACCATTATTACTTAAAATTGCTATATGTTTTACTTGCTGTAAAATCCTTCTTTGGGATCACCTTATTCTTTGACCTAAATTCACAAATCCAGAATGAACCAAAGAGAAAAGTATAGTTAGAGAAGCAATCTTTACTCAATATATAGAATGAGATAAGCCTGCTTTGTAAAACTGCAACTAAATTAGATAATAATATAAACATGCTCATGAAATACATACTAGGGTTAGAAAATATATACATATCAATCTATGCAAGAAATCTGAATGATTAGGCAACAATAACAAAGGTTGTGATCTGAGACATGATGACTGCCCCATGTGTCTTCTACCCTAGGCCCAACAATAGGACTTCATCCTCTTTGGCCTCATGTGGTTCTTAACCATGGTCCTTAACCATCATCATGAAGTAGTGTATTAGTGAGGGTTGTATGGTGTTCCCCTCTATCATGTCAATCTCTCACCTCTTATGATTGAGGATCCCCATTTGGTTCACCTCAAAAATTCATCAATGTGGGGATCCTAGGGGACCTGCAATAGGGTGTCCTTAAATTGACCCTGAACCATAGGCCCAAAGGCAGGAGCTTATCCTCCTTGGCCTTATATGGTCTTTAACCATCTTTATGAGGTGCATACCTGGTGAGGAACCTTTCATTGTGCCGCCTCCTTGCACTTCCTTCCTTCCACATGACTGATTATTGCAGAAATTCATATTAATAAAAATGCAGAGATATCTATATTAATTCCAAGCATTCATGTCTATAATTGCATATATTCTAAGCGAATTGGATTTAATCTACAGTTCCATATAGGCAGATTGAGAGCATTATAATCTATTATTGCATATGAAGCGGATAGATAACCACCTCGTTCTGATTCCCTTTGAATTTGAACTCCATTATTTGGCAGTTTTTAAGTAACTTCTACAAGTGAGAGTAACCATTGCATGCCCAAGACTATTTCGCCCAATCCCATGACATGGAATTCCTCCTTAATTCAAAACTTCTCCAAAAATAAGTTGGACTATTGTATTCATATCCTACAAGAAATAATATGGCCATCTACATAACCTTAAACCCATCAAAGTATTTTATATCCAAATCTTTCTAGGAAACAAAATTTGCACCTATAAAATAATGAGTGGCCCCACCGTCAATTAAAATTGTCACTTTGCGACCCTACAGGACTCCCTTTATGTAATGCCCCTTCTCCCATCTTGAGTATTTGATGCTTAAAACCTATAACAAATGTTAGTAGATGGAAAAGACAATATAAACATATATGAATATAAAATATTTATTATAAATTAACAAGATGAATATTATTAAATCATCTAAGTACTAATTCCCATACTAAACCCACCTAATCCTTTGAAGGAGGCTCTAATCAGATTTACCTAACCCTCTAATGAGAACATCTCTCACTTAGGAAACCATCATGTTAAGAGCATCTTCTAAGGCCTCCGGGATCTCTATTAATGAGTGAACATAATTGGTAGAGATTCCACCTCTAACCAAGCCTCTTGTCTCTCTAACATATGCATATGATTAACCACTACAATATATATTGTCTCTACGATATTCTCTATAAATCTCTCTCTATATTCAATCATGAATGCCCTCTAAACTTTGAATTTTTTTTAAAGAAACTCGACATTCTAATGAATGCACTATACCAACTTGATCTCAATGAGAAATCTAAATTTCTCATCTCAATCCTTGATCTTGATAATTTTATCTACCAAATGATTCATATTTATTTATGAAATAAACATATCAAATGAACACACCTCTAGTTCCCTTTAGTTTTTCATTTTATAATCCTTCATAGAATATATATTACTTCAATTCCCAATATTCAATATATATTAGTTTACTTTCTTTACTATAATGGCTTTGTAGTTCAACTCTCTTAGGTAAAATTGTTTTTTCGTCCCATATTTTATTTATCATCCATGTCCTTTTCAAAGAGTTGCAAAACTTCATAATCACAATCCTTTTGAAAAGTTACAACCCTTCATAATCACAATCTTTTGGAAAAGTCATAACACTTCATAATCAAAATCCTTTGAAAAGTCACAACACTTCATAATCACAATACTACCAAAAAGTCGCAACACTTCATAATCACAGTACTATCAAAAAGTCACAACCTTTCATAATCAAAGTCCTTTTGAAAAGTCACAACTCTTCATAGTTAAAATATTTTTGATGAGTCACAACCATTCATAATCACAACCCTTTCAAAGAGTCACATCCTTTCATCTTTTAAATTTTTTGAAAAAGTCACTTGTTTTCTTCTCATTCCTCTTCTAATAAACCTTCTTTAACTCTTCTCTTCTTTTCTTCATCCTTACTATTTAAAATGAACTCTCCTCTCTTTTATACCTTAATTTTAAAGAGTCGCATCTTTTTATTACATCTCTTGAATTTTTATTAGATTTAGTTAATTTATATTATATTATTTCTTACTTATCTATTTTGTATTTATTATCATTTATTATTAAATCTTATTTAGAAAGATAACATACTTTCTACAATATTCTTTTCTATTTAAATTTATTTATTTATTTATTCATATTAAATTAATTATTATTTAATTGTTTTAAATATTATACTAAATATTATTTTATTGATAATATATTATAAATGTGATTTTTATTTCTTATTTCTATACTTGAATATGATTTTCTTATCATTATTTATTTATTTATTTTATTAGAATGATATTTTAAAATGGGGACACGACACTTTACTCTCAAAGCATGATACTTCGGTACCCTAGAAAGTCTAGCAAGAGTGTCTCCAAGGATATCTTCTTTGCTTTCAAACTTTCATTATTCATCACCTAGACTCGATTCCTTTTGTCTATGAGGCTTCCTCAAAGTCCTTTGTAGAAACCTCTATATAGCGCATTTACTCCTTCCCAAGCATCTATTGTCTGGCTCCCATGGCTCTCTACAATGATAATACTATATCTTCCCCTGAAATTCATTCTTAGTTTCCTCAAGTTTGTGGGTTTTGAAGGTAATCTTATTGGTTGATGGGTATCTCTTTGGAAAGGTTTCTTATGTTGCTTTCATAATGCACTCTTGGGGTGAAATTTGCTACGAAGCCGGATTTGCACCTTGCAGCCCGGATTCTGGTCCAAGTTCACACAAGTCCGAATTCGCATTCGAGTTCACTACAAGTTCAGGCAGGGTCTGGATTTTGGACAATGGATCCGTCTGGTTCCTTGTTGACACGAATCCGAGCGAACCAAAGAGGACCCGCAGCAGTAGGGTCCAAAAAATGAAATAAAGAAACTTTAAATAATGTTTTTTATGTAACCCTAAAAGGAGCCTAATAAAAACCATTTCACTCATCTAACCTCTCATTTGCTCTCTCATTTTAGTGTGCCCATTTTGCAAGTTTTAAGAGAAGGTTGTAGAGATTGTTTGTTCCAATGATGAAGATCTAGATATAGTTGCAGTAGGGGATGAAGCCATTGATCCCTCATTGTTTGATGACCCATTTGACCCTTGAAGGGCATTTGGTACTATGACCAGTGATAAACTATTAAACACTTGATAAGTAGGAGATAATTTCCACAACAAGTCAAATTGTGATATTGCTATCAGGATTTAACTGTGTGATTTTTGAGTCAAACGCATTGACCCATGTTTCATGAGTAGTTATTCAACAATCCATCTCTTGTGAGAATAAATGGAACACTTAGCACTCATTGGAACTAGATGATGCTCACAGGGGTGAAGCATCGAGACTTCCTAGGAGGTCACCCATCCCAGTACCACTCCAGCTTGAGTGCGCTTAACTACGGAGTTTCCTCCATGGTTAAACCCAAAGCTTGCAACCCCATTTGCAAAACCTTCACCCCTATGAGCATCACCTAGATCCAATGAGTGCTAAGTATTCCATTTATTCTCATGAGAGATGGATTCATGTTGAATCACTACTCATGAAACATGGGTCAATGAGTTTGACTTAAAAATCACAATTAAATCCTTATAGCAATATCACAAAAACTACGGAGTTTCCTCCATGGTTAAACCCAAAGCTTGCAACCCCATTTGCAAAACCTTCACCCCTGTGAGCATCACCTAGATCCAATGAGTGCTAAGTGTTCCATTTATTCTCATGAGAGATGGATTCATGTTGAATCACTACTCATGAAACATGGGTCAATGAGTTTGACTCAAAAATCACACAGTTAAATCCTAATAGCAATATCAACATGGGTCAATGAGTTTGACTCAAAAATCACACAGTTAAATCTTGATAACAATATTGCTATCAGGATTTAACTGTGTGATTTTTGAGTCAAACTCATTGACCCATGTTTCATGAGTAGTGATTCAACATGAATCCATCTCTCATGAGAATAAATGGAACACTTAACACTCATTGGATCTAGGTGATGCTCACAGGGGTGAAGCACCGGGACTTCCCGGGAGGTCACCCATCCCAGTACTACTCCAGCCTGAGCACGCTTAACTATAGAGTTTCCTCTATGGTTAAACCCAAAGCTTGCAACCCCATTTGCAAAACCTTCACCAGGTGTTGTGCCTTATGAACCGTTCATTAGAAAGCCCCTTAAGCTCATCAATTGATAAGTAGGAGATAATTTCCACAGCAAGTCAAATTGTGATATTGCTATTAGGATTTAATTGTGTGATTTTGAGTCAAACTCATTGACCCATGTTTCATGAATAGTGATTCAACATGAATCCATCTCTCATGAGAATAAATGGAACACTTAACACTCATTGGATCTAGGTGATGCTCACAAGGGTGAAGCACCGGGACTTCCCGAGAGGTCAACCATCCCAGTACTACTCCAACCTGAGCATGCTTAACTATGGCGTTTCCTCCATGGTTAAGGGGCTTTCTAATGAATGGTTCATAAGGCACAATACCTGGTGAAAGTTTTGCAAATGGGGTTGCAAGCTTTGGGTTTAACCATGGAGGAAACTCTATAGTTAAGCGCGCTCAGGATGGAGTAGTACTGGGATGGGTGACCTCCCGGGAAGTCCCGGTGTTTCACCCCTGTGAGCATCACCTAGATCCAATGAGTGTTAAGTGTTCCATTTATTCTCATGAGAAATGGATTCATGTTGAATCACTACTCATGAAACATGGGTCAATGAGTTTGACTCAAAATCACACAATTAAACCCTGATAGCAATATCACAATTTGACTTGCTGTGGAAATTATCTCCTACTTATCAATTGATGAGCTTAAGGGGCTTTCTAATGAATGGTTCATAAGGCACAACACCTGGTGAAGGTTTTGCAAATGGGGTTGCAAGCTTTGGGTTTAACCATGGAGGAAACTCTACAGTTAAGCGCGCTCAAGCTGGAGTAGTACTAAGATAGGTGACCTCCCGGGAAGTCCCGGTGCTTCACCCCTGTGAGCATCACCTAGATCCAATGAGTGTTAAGTGTTCCATTTATTCTCATGAGAGATGGATTCATGTTGAATCACTACTCATGAAACATGGGTCAATGAGTTTGACTCAAAATCACACAGTTAATCCTGATAGCAATATCACAATTTGACTTGCTGTGGAAATTATCTCCTACTTATCAAGCAATATCACTATTAAACACTTCTCATTCTCATTATGTTTCAAACTTTATTATTTGATAAAATACAGTATGTTTTGAAATTTCATTTTGCAATTTAGTAATTTAATGTATGATTTTCTTTACAATCATGAACATAGATTAATGAACTACTATTTAATGTATATCTTTGACGTTTGGCATTGATCAATGATCAAGCAACATATATTCATACTATGGAATGACTAAGTTTTGCAATTATGGGACGAAAAGAGGATATGGAAAAATGGGCTCTACAACTTGTCGCGTGTTTGAATGATGTCAATCTTGGATTCTGCTTGGTTTGTGTTTTGTGAGTCATGGTGTTTGCCTCGTGTCACTTGTACCCTTTACTTGGTTGCAATAAGTACTTTGTTTGCATTTGTCCTCCATTTGGCTTGGGTTTCATTGTTTCATTATTTCGAGCCCCCGTGGTGTGGTGTGAAATATGCCCTCGGCCTGGTTCACTCGTGCCATGGGAGAGCCGAATCATGGCAAAGGGAAAGATTGCAATTTGCAGGATGACGTGGGTAGGAGTACGTCTAAGACGGGCACTCATAAATCTGCAGTCGAGAATGTTGGTGACGGGGAAGGAAAGTTGTCTTACAAACAAGTGGTGGCTGAAAGTTCTTCGACCTTCTCCGCAACAGCGGTGTTTAAGGGTGCTATTGGTAGACAAAATGTGGAATCAAAGTTGCGAGGAGGAGAAGGAAGACGGGCCACAGCCAATAGAGGTGGATTCCCCGACGAAAGCAGTGCCACCGCTAGTGGAAGCAGAGGAGAGAATGGTAAGTATCCTTCTCTCGGCCCTAAGGTTCTTTCTCTTTCCCCAACGAGGACATGGTGTCTGCAATTTTGAATGAAAGGTCTAGGTTGAAAAGCATTGCTATTTTCTTTGTTTGTTTGAAAGAGGCTTTGCCTGCTAGGAAATTTTTTGATGATTGGCTAGCGGCAGTATGGGGAAAAAAGCTTGGCATTTATGTGACGTATTGTAGAATGATACAGAAGGGTTTGTTTGTTATTTTTTTGAAAAACCACAGCATGCAAGAAAGATTTTTGGAAAAAAGATTCTGGAATGTTGGTAGGTCAATGTTCAGGGTCTACCCATGGTCTCCAAAAGGTGATTTTGATAAGGTAGTTGCTAGGGCTCCACCGAATTGGGTGGAAATTAAGAATTTGAATGTGGAATTTTAGCCATTCATTTCGCAAATTCTTAAACCGTTAAGCTCAATGTTACAAGTTGACCAGTCCAGGGGGACATAGCATCACCTTAATGCTAGAGTTCTTTTGGCTCTGGCTCTGGATGTGGATTTTCCTAATAATATTTCATTAGATTTTGAGGGAGAAAGGTTTTGTTGGGAGATTGCCCTCTTGGGGAACTTAAATGCATGTTTTCATTGCAAACTTAATGGGCATACCAAAAAGGATTGCCCGGCTCTCCAGCCTTCTCGTAAAGAAAAATTTAATGTGGTTAACAACCAGGAAACTTCTAGTTTACCAGTCATGGGTATTAAGAATGCAAACAAAATCCCCAATGAAGATGAGAGGTCTAATATCCATGTTATGGAGAGTGGTAGTTTGCAGACGGGGGATCCCGTTACCACCCCGAGTTTACAGCCTCCAGCTGTTAATACTATTGATATCCCTATGAGCAATAGTTTTTTGTCATTGGCAAATCCCCTTTTTGAAGAAGAGTTTGATGTGGTGCCAACTAATGGTGGTACCTCGGATATTATTCCTGCACCCGTAGCCTCCCCCTGTCAAGAGGTCAGTCTGATTCCCCCCAGGCAGTTAGTAATGTTCAACCTGCTCTAAATGCCCAGCAATTAGCCCTCATCCATTAAAGAGAGGGCAGTTAAAATTCAGCAAGACAATAAGGAGGTGTTTTTTGTGTCTTTGGCTCTCACTTCCTCACCTGGATCTTTAGCTCTGGTAGTTTCTAAGTTGGAGGGGCATTTTACAAAGGTTGGTAGAAAGAAAAGAAAGACTGTAGAAAGAAGCTCTAGTCCTTTAGGGGATAGAGGGAGAAGGAATCTTCCTAATTGTTTTAATAAGTTATGCAAGAGTTCCAAAACTCCCCCTAAATTACTATGATGCTGCATATACATAGTTGGAATGTTCGGGGATTAAAAATGCCCGATAGGAAGTATCTAGTTAGAAGATGGTGCGATAAGTTGAAGGATAAGGATATTATTCGTTTACAGGAAATTAAGGTGGTCGGATTTCAAGCCTATTATATGTTGAAATTCCTTTGGGACAAGGCTATAGGCTTCCACTCCAACCATGAGAGAGGGAAGGGCAGGGTGGCTATGCTTATTCACCCGAAATGGGAAAGTTATATTGTTAGCCATGGTTGCTCTGAGTGTCAAAGGGTAATCTGGGTTGTTATCAAGCAAGGTAAAAGTGTTTTTGGTGTTTGTAATGTGTATGCTTCAAATAATTATAGAGAAAGAACAGAACTATGGGAGTGGTGTTGTGTGCACTTGCCAAAGATTTCATCGGTAGTCGTGGAGGATTTTAACATGGTGGAACACAGAATTGATAAGGTTGGAGGCTTGCCTCATTGTTGGAAAGGTAATGAAATCTATTTTTGGTTTAAATTCAAAAGAAAGTTCAACTTGGTGGATCCCATGGAAAATATGCATGGCAAGTTTCAAGACATTTGGTTTACCTGGTGCAATAATCAGTCGGGTAAGCATAGGGTGTATTGTAGATTGGATAGGGTGTATGGGGACAGTTCTTCTGTTTCTTTCTTGCAACAAAAATAGTCATGCTCCAATCCAAGTTGTTCCAGCTTCTCTCTCAAATCACTCACCTATACATACTTGTTGTAGGATAGAAGCTTTGAGGAATTCTCCAGTTTCTAAGAGGACTCGCAGTTCTTTCAAGCTTAACTCTTCTCTTCTCGAGGATCCTGATAATGTTGAGGCCATAGTCATGGTTACTAAGATTCTTAGTATTAGAAACCCTTTGCTTGATCCTGTTGATCTCTGGAACTTAAAAGTGGAGACTTGGAAAAATCTTTTGCAAGTAATTGGTAAGAAGTTAGCCATGGACAGGAATCAAGAGGAATCTTTGTGGCAGAATAAGTTGATTCAGGCAGAAAAAGAGTTACAAGAAATAGGGCAAAGTGAGGAATTGTAATTGCAAATGGCGAGCATTAAACATCATTTGAGTTGCATACAGAGGTACAAGATTCAAGGGCAAAGGATTAGAGCTAGGATGAATTGGATTGATGAAGGGGATAAAGGATCAGGGTACTGTTAAAGCCAAGCACAAAAGAGAACTTATTAGTGATATTCTTGTTGAGGATAGAATTTCAAATGACCCCGAGGAGGTTCAGAATGCTTTCTATAGTTTTTATAGTAAATTATTCTCTTTAGAGATGACTCCAGAAAGCAAAATAGTGATGGAAGATTGCTTTAAACCCATTCCTCTTAAAATTTCGGAAGAGGAGCAAATTAATCTTAGTAAGGAGGTCTCGGTGGGGGAAATTGAAGCTTCTATTGATTCCTTTCCTAATGGAAAGTCTCTTGGCTTGGATGGCTTCTCGGCTCAGTTCTATAAGAAAAATAAAAGTTGGATTTGCCTTGAGTTGTTGGTTGTGTATGAAGAAGCTTTTAAGAAGGGGTCATTAGGGGGCTCCATTAATAAAGGAGTTATTAAGCTTTTGCCTAAAGTGGGGGATAAGTCTCTGGTTAAAAATTGGAGACCCATAACTTTACTAAATCTGTCTTATAAAATTCTTGCTAAAGAGCTTGCTAGAAGAATTGCTTTATTGCTAAATAAGTTTGTGTCACAGACACAAACCGGTTTTATCTAAGGAAAGTATATCTTGGAGAATCTGATCACTAGTTGGGAGGCCATGAATTGGGCTAAGAATGATGGGCAAGATGTAGCTATGATTCTGTTAGATTTTGAGAAAGCCTATGATAGGATTGAGTGGGGATTTGTAACAGGTATGCTTAAAGCATTTGGCTTTCCGGAATCTTACTGCAAGTGGATTAATGTTCTTTTTAGGGATGCCAGTACTCTCATAGATGTGAATGGGTGCTTGTCAGAACCTATTGTGTTGGAAAGGTCGATTAGGCAAGGCTGCCCGATTGCCCCTTTGTTGTTTGTTATTGCAGTCGATGCTTTGTTTTACATTCTAAGGGCAAAGGAGTTGGGTCCTCCACTGAAAGGCATCTCCTTGCCTAATGAGGAGGCGTTGCTTAATGCTCAGTTTGCATATGACACTTCTTTGTTCCTAGGGCTTTCAGAGGAGAATTTTGAGAATGCTTATAAAAGGATCAACTTCTTTTGCATGGCCTCTAGGTCCAAGATTTCACCTTCAAAATCCAATGTGTTGGGTTGGTCTGTTGATCCTCCAGATTGGTTGATTAGTAAGGGTTGGCACTGGTCTAGAACTAATCAGATTGTTAGGTACTTGGGTATCCCCTTCTCAGTTGAACCAAATCTTAATAAGATGTGGGATTGGGTCTATGGAAAAATTAATAAAAAGCACTTGAAATGGCAGACCCATTCCTTGTCTTTTGCTGGCAGATTGCAAGTGGTGCAGAAAGTTCTTGCCTCTCATCATATCTTTTTTGCTTCGGCCTGGATGTTTCTTAACTCTCATAAGAACATGCTAGAAAGAATTTTGCAAGATTTTCTTTGGTCAGATAGAAAAGGTTACAAGAAGAGACATTGTGTTAAGTGGGAATGGTGTTGTCAAGTAAGAAGTTAGGGAGGTTTGGGGTTGAAGGATATTAAAGCCCAAGGTATGGTTCTTGCATCCAAATGGGTGTTGAAAGCATTATGGGAAAATGAGCCATGGAAAATTCTTATTAGGAATAACCTTTTGAAATCTGTCATTAGCAAAGGTAAGAATTGGAAGGATGTTCCAGTGATTGACATTGTTTTAGGGGAGTTTAAGATGAGACTGTTTGGGTCAAAAAAAATTCATACTTTTTGGAAGGCTTGGATTCAGGTGAGGAAGTATATACAAGATAGAGAAGCTGCAAGAGGACCTCCTTATTTCCTTGTGAGGGATAGATCCATTTGGTGGGGGCTTTCGTATAATAATAAAGCTTTGGCCCTTACTCAGAGTTGTTCTGCCAAAGCTTGGAATTTGAAGGGATTTCATTGATTCAGGATATCTTGATAGGTGGGAGGTTAAGGGTGTGGGAGGAGATAAAAGGCAGATTTAATATTCCTAATTCACAGAAAAAGACTTTCACTTTGATTAAGAAAGCAATCAAATTTAATAGCCCTTGTGATATTATTGACTCAATGGTCTTTCTTGATAAAACTAAGTGGGTTGATGGTGTCCTATTGAAAGACACTACTACCAAAGGGCTATATTTGTGTATGAAGAATGATTCTTCTCTCATTGCTAGAGTGATCCAGTGCTGGGGGCAAATTAATCCATTCTCTAATTGGTCTTTCTTTTTTTATTTTCTTTGGAAGGGTAAAGCCGAGTCTAAAAAGCTTTGTTTTAAATGGTTGTTGTTGTTAAAAAAGTTAGCTATGGGTCAAATTCTTTCTTCTATTGGTTTATCCCCAGTGTCTTGCAGTTTGTGTAATGTGACTGAATCTTTTGAGGATTTATTTTTTGATTGTGTTTATGCCCGCATGTTGTGGTCTATTTTTCTTGGTTCATCTAGTGTATGGAATTGTGTTGGTAGTGTCTCTTGGAGTGAAATTCTTGCTAGCTATGTAGAGAAATTTGATTCTAAACTTAACACCTTCTGGTTTTCTCTTTCTACTGAGATTTTATGGACTCTTTGTAAGGACAGGAACAAAGAAATCTTTCAAGAAGAGAGAAGGGTACTTATTGAGTTTAATTTTAAACTCACACATTTTCATATTATGTCTCAGGTTGCTTTGGTGCCACATATCTCCAGGAGTGATTTCATGTTACTTATGCAAGAAGGCAGCTTGCTGATCAACAAGGATAATGTGCATTCAGCAAACTATATTGCTGAATACCAGAGTTTCCTAGCTCCTTAAGAAGCAGCAGAGTTGAACAGTGTATGTAACGTGTTGCAAGGACTCAATGTAACCAATCAAGAAGAGGCTACTGCTGATATGATTCAGAACCCTAATGAAGTTCGAGGGGCTCAACCAGATCTTGACAGCTAGAATGATGGCTGGAGCTAGCTTGTTCCTTCAGCTTGATTTTTGTTTTGATAAATATATATAAAAAAGTTGTAATCAGTGTATGTAATGGTAAAAGCTGACAGTACTTCGATCTTTTAAGTTTTGTTTTCACCCCCTAAAATTTTTGTAATTGTGTATGTATTTGGGGGTGTGATCTGATCTGTGCTTTTTCTCAGACTCTCGGTTATACTTGTAAATGTTTAAACTATCTTAATAGAAAAAAAAGTTTTGCAATTATGCACGTTTCTCTTTTTTTGGTATATATAATGCACACACACACACATATATACACACACACTCATGAACCCACCCACGAAGCCAAATGGGAAAAAAAAATTGCCTGAACCAACAAACCTGAACTTGAACCCGAATCTGTCCCTGAACCCGAATCGGTAACTTAGGAAATTTGTTCTTTGTTGTTGAATCTTCTGATTTCAATGCCCTTTGAATAGCAATTGTAGAAGTAAGCTCAAAAGCTTTGAGAACCCTCAAATGTCTCTGATAATCCCTCAATAAGAAAAAATACAAGTCTGCTCTCCCAAATAATTGGTGCCATGATTGACCATTTAAAATTCTGCTGCATACTCTTTTACAAATGGCCACCTCAATTGTGTCAACTCTCTGATATACACCTTTGGATCCTTACTATCAAATCTATTTATGAGCTTGTATGTGAAATCAGCATATCTCACACTATGATAATGTCCTTGTGTGATTAATCCATGATGTAACAATTCATGTGCTGTGTCCTCCAATTAAAACATGGCAAACTTGATAGCTTCATCTTTTTTCACAGGACTGATGTGAGAGGTAAGTATCCAATTTTTTAACCCGAGCCCTTTGCAATGACCTTCCCTGAACCAACAAAAGTTGGAAGAGTCAACTTACTCAACCTCTGTTTTAGATCCCTGTTGAACTGTTGTATGTGTTGTCTTCTTCTTGATCCATTCCCAAGCATTATGAAATTGTATAAATAGAATCTGGTGTCTGACATTTGGATCAAGTCTGAAGTACTCGCCTATACAGACATTAAAGCCATTTACTGCTAGGATTTTCTCCTCTCCTCCTTGCGGTGACTCTATTCTAGGTAAAAATGTAGACAAGAAAGGTCGCCGTGCTGATCCAATTGGATTCTTGCTATTATTTATGTAGTTTCCATCCCCATCTAATCTGTATTACTCCCTTCTCCTGAATTATTTTGTACAGATCTAAAGTGGATATTAGTATTAATCATATTCTGCATCAATTGGATGAGCATTAATGTTATCTTTTTTCTCATCTTTTTTCACCTCTGCCAGTAGGCCTTCCACTCATTCTTCCATTCTGCCTCTTGATCTGCAATCTTTATTCTACCTCAAATTCCATTATTAACCTACTATGATGCTGCCTCTAGCCTCTTACTTTTCTCTCTCCAAGGCCCTTTGATCCCTCTTACTCAGCTGCATAAACAGGCTCAAAGCTTCCGGCTGGCAGGACAACTTACTCTGATACCACTGTTATATGATCCCTACAATTTGTATGCTGACTAACCCACTTCAAATTAGTCGGATATGATTAACAATAACATCACATTCAGATTTGCTAAGCAAAAAAACTCTGAAATGAATCAACGGTGTGCAGGAACAAAGTTTAAGTCACCAGACTATGCACAGCAGCAAAACAATATACAGTAAATGTGATTTTACGATGCACGATTGAGATTTAAATCAAATTCCATTCACACAGAATGAGAGGAACAATGGGCAACAATGGACAAGCTGCAGAAAATAATCTGATTTGGCTTTTTTTAATAAAAGCATAGCTAACAGGCCTCACAACTGGGCTGTTAAGTTATCCCTACCAATGGTGACCCAGCTAATAGATGGAGGCATCGAGGGCAACTTCTAATGACTGGTTTTCCCTTATATGGAGCCCTACCTCATCCCTCTATGCACATCTTGCACTCAAAGTTTCAAATGTAATTGATTTGGTGTTCACTGGCCTTTGTTGTCCTGGATTTGCAACAATTTCACAATAGTGATGCAGTGGTTGCCTGATCAAGGTTGTCTGTGGGTCAAGGTCTGGTGAAGATTTTCAGATCTGAGTACAGAATTTTTTTATCTCAGTTCTGTTGTTACGGCTCAGTCCTGCCCAATGCTCAGTCTAATTAGACACCCCTGAAACTCTTAGTTGCCTTTCCCGGATCTGTCCATGTGTAGCAATTGGGCCATTCCTTCAGCACTTGTGACCTGGGGAGAAAGATGAGACCCAAAATCTATAGTGCTTCTAGAAATGGGCATGTAGCTTTGAAATTGCTGCTCACTGATTATTCTAAGCATCCTTACACCAGCCAAGGGTCTTGTCCTCTAGATGTTACGATATTAGTAAGTTTATTCAAGTCTCTCGTTATGATAATACTCAATGATCTAACCTGAAAGTTGTGAAAAGAACTCTATCAACAAGACTAATCCTGAGTGGATTTGCCCCTAAAAACTGGGAGGGATTTTGTCCTCGCCATGAAAAAATTGTTACAGGAGGTTTTCATCTTCCAAGCTAAGAACTCTGGAAATTGAAATAGATGTTATGCTAAAAAGATGATCCCATTTCAAACTTAAGCACTCTTTTCCCTAATTTGAATCAATTCCTATCAAGCTGACCCGGCTTCATTTTTTATTGTTTTTGCTGCCAACCTGCTTGAGGTTTATGTTTTTTATTTTGTCGGTGTTGAAAAAACACTATTTTTAATATAAAACTCAAGTTAACTTATTTGGATGTAGGAGGGAACATGGCAGATGTGCAGAGGGAACTCCCTATCATCATATCCACATATAGTACAGCAAGTTGACTATGTTATGAGATACTGCCTCAAAGGTCGCCATAGCCATACTAGCATGATAGTAATGGTGCTTTTCCATGACCATCTACCTCCCAGATCCATACCAAGTTCTTATATTATTCTAAATCTTCCTCAAATACAAGATAATCATTTCAAGATGTAACAAAGTAGGATTCAAGGACCACAGACCACACCCAACCATGAACTACAACCATTATTGATAAGAACGTATGAAAAAAATATTAAATACTCAACTAAAATATCACTCTCTATATTGCATCTACTTCTAAGAAATTGTCACCTTCAATGTTCTAAATGAAGAGAAATATAATGATCCATTCATGTACTTGAATCCAAATATTGTTGACTTGGTGGTCAGCACCTCCTTCAAGATTCACAACATGGCTTAACTGCCTCTCGTAGATCTGGGTAAGTTTGGTGTTTGTGACATTCGTTGAAAGCTCGAGCTTTTGGTGCAATGGCAAACATACCAACAACTAGTATCAAAGCCTTGGGTCACGGGTTCGAATCTCAAGAGGTCTCCTTCATTCCTCGGTGCAGAACCCTCAGTCGGTGCTGAGAGGGCGATTGTTGACTTGGTGGTCAGCACCTCCTTCAAGATTCGCGACATGGCTTAATTGCCTCTCGTAGATCTGGGTAAGTCTGGTGTTTGTGACATTCGTTGAAAGCTCGAGCTTTTGGCACAACGGCAAACATACCAACAAATATGTCAATATGACTATAGCTTATTTTTCTCGTTTGAACCAACAATATAAACCTACACACAAAATGTGTCAAGAGGCTCATGGGACTAATATTTTGACTTATCAATTTATCAATTCTAGTTTGTCATTTTTGTTTTTTTATGGATATAAGATTTATCCTATGGCTAATCATGTTTACATTTTTGTGTAAGTTTTCCCAAGCTGCACCAGACCAAAGGTCCAGAAAAGGGAGAGTTCTTGTACTTGTACCAACATGTTAGCTAGTTGATGTATGAAATCTATATTGATAAAGTTGCAGAAATTTCACTTTCACCGTTATAATCTTTCATGTGTTTTTTCCACTCTAATTACTTGTTGTCGTGGGCTTCACTGATATGGCTAGTGTACCTATTTAAACAAAATATTTTGCATAGGCATGGGCTTATTGCATTTGCTTAAATGTTGTGAGAACCTGTATCAAATTCTCCTAGAATATTCCTTGTACATACACTGATAAAAAAAATTCTGAAAGCATTGGAATATCAGCACATATCATTGATTATGCATGGCCATTGATAACCTATTATAGTTGACAAATACAAAGAATTATGAGTAAATTTCTGGAAGCAGTTTTTTTATCATCAACGTTTCAGATCACACTCTGTGATCCATCAGCGGGATGCAAGAAAGTGCAAGAATGATCAACAATAAGCAGCGGGCAAGACCAACCCAAGAGATAAAAGGAGGGAGTGAGATAGAGGGGCACGCAAAGCAAGAAGACAAAAAGAAAAAGAAAAAGAAATGGGGAAGAACAACAAAATGCCAAAAATAAAATTAAACTAAAAACTAAAAAAGAAGCACAAAAATCAAGAAAAAGAGGACAGAAAAAGATAAATAAACAAAGGAATAAAAGCATAATTAGAAAGAAAAACAAAAAACCAAAAAAAATTAATAAAATAAAAAGGATAGAACTAAGAGCCAATGAAAGAGAACACAAAATTAGTAAAAGGAGACTACAAAGAAACACAAAGAGAATAGGAAAACAAAAACAGTTAAACCACCACTCTCAAAATGAAACAAACAAAGAAAAAGTCCCTAAAAATCAAAGACATTAAATAAACGACAGCTCAGCCAAATAGAATTACAAACAAACCAACAGAAAAACAAGGACAAGAAAAAGAAGAAACTGAAAAAGGAAAAATAAGAAACTACATGAAACATTAAAAAAGGACAACAAAATAACATAAAGCTATATAAATATAAAGCAACATAAGACAATGTGTGTGTGTAAAGCAAAAGAGACAATCACAATATATATAATAATATATGTTAAAAACAATGATGGTATATATATATATATATATGATAAAGAATAAAATTATAAAATCGATATGCCAATGTATATATCGACTTTATTATGTATCTAAATATATAAAAGGGTATATATGTATATATATATATATAGAGAGAGAGAGAGAGAGATAATAATAAAGTCAATATATATATTTACTTATTTATATATATATGTATATATGTATATATCCCCTTTTATATATTTAGATACATAATAAAGTCAATATACATATTTGCATATCGAATTTTACAATATTGTTCTTTATCTATATTTAGACATGAATATATAAAATGATATATAGCATCATTGTTGTTTTCTACATATATCATATCATAGTTACACTACCCTGGGGGACGGGGGGACGTCAAGACAGGGGGGCAAGTCTCCTAGCAGGGGGGACAAAGGGGCCTGAATTTGGGACGACAAGGGGATGGCGGGGGCTGTACATACTATATACTATACATGTGGTACTTAAATGCTAATTATGAAAATATGTATACCAATAGAAGACATAAAGATGTAAAATATTAATTTACTAAAATTTAAATACTTGAAATTGCATTGATCAATGAACATGAGAGTGGAACATTGAACATTGAACAATAAATATTAAAATTTTAAATAAACGAATCAGCAAATGGAAGAGTTCTAACATCTATTATATAAATATTAATTAATAATAGTCATAGATATCAAAAGTATGTGTATCTCATCATAAAGATGATTACATTGAGCAACTTGATATGATATTCAATACGACCAATAGAATATTAGAAGAAAAAAAAATTAAACAAACTTTACTTTTTGGGGGTTGGACTGGGGACAAGAGGGTTCAAGGGACTTGTTCCCAAACTTCTATGTATTATACATACTGTGAACATTTTTTTTTGCTATATATATATATATATATATATATAGACACACACATGTCGTCTTTGTTGCTTTACATTTATATAGCTTTTTTGTTATTTTGTTGTCCTTTTTCGTGTTTCACGCAATTCCTTGTTTTTCCTTTTTCGGCTTCTTTTAATTTATTCTTTTTTTTGTCCTTTTTTTGGTTTTTTTGTAATTCTATTTGGCTGGGTTATCGTTTATTCATTGTCTTTGATATTTTAGGGACTTTCTCTTTGTTTGTTTCATTTCTTGAGTGGTGGTTTGATTGTTTTTGTTCTCTATTTTCGTTTTTCTACTCTCTGTGTTTCTTTTTAGTCTCCATTTTACTGATTTTGTGTTTTCTTTCCTTGGCTCTTAGTTCTCTCCTTTTTTAATTTTATAAAAAAAAATTGGTTTTTTGCTTTTCTTTCTTATTATGTTTTTTTATTCCTTTATTAATGTATCTTTTTCTTTCCTCTTTTTTCATGATTTTTGTGTTTTTTTAGTCCTTTACTTTGTTTTACTTTTGGCATTTTGTTGTTCTTCCTCATTTCTTATTTTTATTTATTATTTTTTTCTTTATTTCTTTTTCTCTCCTTGCTTTGCGTGCCCCTCACTCTCACCCCTGCCTTCTATCTCTTGGGTTGGTCTTTTCTACTGCTTCTTGTTGATCAATCTTGCACTTTCTTGCATCTTACTGATGGATCGCAGAGTGTGATCTGAAATGTTGATGATAAAAAAACTGCTACGCAATCTTGTCCAGAAATTTTACTCATAATACTGATGGATTGTGGAAATCTGGTTACATTAAATACAAAGAAGATCATTTTTAATGACTGGAAACATTGTCGTAACTTTCTGCAAAGGATAGTGACATGACATCAAACCTGTTGACTTTTAGAGCTGAGGAATTTTCTGAATCAAACCAACCAAATATCTACATAATAGAAACATATGGATGTCTTCAGCTCACCAAGTCGAAATAAGTATGAGAACAAGGGATTTGTGAAACAAATGTCCTCTGCTGTTAGAGTCCAGCGAGCTCTCTTCCAATCCGTAACAGGTGAACCCTTAAACCCCCACATAAGTGGATCATCCAACCTAGAAGTAATACCAATGAAGCTACCAATTAGAAAATAATTCATAGTAAATCAACATCAAATCATACAAGAGCCTCAAAGACTATAAACATATATAATAATTATGTGGTAGCATCATAAAACATTCAGAATAAAAACTACTAAACATTATAGTCAAATTATTTGAGCATGCATATAAAAGGATTGTATCGCGTCCTTTTATTTTGTATTATAATAATGTCTACCTGTTATAGATACATTCCAGTATCTTGTGTTTAATCATACACGATGAAAAGTTGAACAATAAAAGGAAAAATCTTTCGGAAAGCAAGATATTGTAATGATTCCCAGTCAAATAATAATAATTAGAAGATAATTCAATGATTCATTATAGATCAACATAAAATTATACCTAATCCTAGAAAAAAAATATATCTGACGTAATAGGGTCCCTGGCCTTGGGAGACTTGGCAGAATGTCATAGATAAGTTCTGGGGAAATGTCAATCTTCAGACTTTCAGATGGCTCTCTTTTGTAGGTAAGAGTGTTGCTTCCAAAATATGTGGTTAATATGTGATTCATTGCCATCCTATCTAAAGGTGCATGATGCAGATTGGTCCCTTAAGTTTCATTAGGGATCTTGATACTTTGTCCAGGCAATTCCTGCAGGTTGGATCTTTGGAGTTGTCAAAGTGGAGTTTGGTTAAGTAGGACTCAATCTGTAGACCAAGGCAGGAGGGTGGTCTTGGTCTGAAATATTCCAACTAGAATACTTACAAATTTGATACATTTAATAATGACAGTCTCATAAAAATTCATCTTCATAAAGCTCTCATGTAAAACGATCATTCATTCAGCTATTTGATCATACTAAAAACTAAACTATTGCATATTTAGACATGCTACATAATCTTCAATCCATAAAGCTAATAAGTTTGATTGAATCAGTTCAGTACAGTTCGTTGGATTACAGGCATACCAGATTATAAATCAAAAAGAAAATATTAAACCCTTGTGTGATTCAGATACAGCTGTAGATTGCTGTTTGCAAGACTTTATGAGATGTGTTGAAGACTGTGCAGCAGTGTGTGGATGACTGGTATTGTGGATATATTGTCATTCAAACCCTTCAACGTTTCTTTCCAAGACCAAAGAAGCCTTTCCTAGCACTTGAAATCACCTTCCAGCTAGGGTGACGTCCTCAGAACAAAATAGACAGTTGTAATAGGTCTGGATTTGCTCCAAAACCTTTCATGACAGGTTTTTTGTCCTGAGAGTGGACTGTAGAAACAAAACAAGTTGATAAATAAAAACATGCCTCTACCTTTCTTGCAATCAACATATATCCTTTTCTTGTGATCCAAAAAGACAGCCAGATTTCATTCTAAAATGGACTTAGAATCTTTAATCACAGCAACTCCACTTAAGTTGGGGTCACTTCACAATGACTGAAACATAGAAGTCACTTAAGTGACTTAAGTAAAGCTGACCCCACACACTCATCTCCTTTTATTTCATAAAATTGACCAAGTCTGGGAGTCGCACATCTAAAACAAACTTAGCAAAGTGATTATTGCAGTTTTACACTTCAATTGAGAGGGAACATAACAATTACCCCTTCCTAAGATTGCTGGTCCACTAGTAATCGTAAATTAGGATGGTGTAGTACCTCCTCACCTTTCCATGAAGCATCATCAATAGGCAATCCCTTCCACTGTATCAGACACTCTTGAACAATCGTGTTCCTTAGCATCTTTTCCTTCCAATTTGCAATACCTTCGGGTTCTAGAATCAGTTTCCCTCTTTATCCAATAGTGGTACCTCAAGCGAGGCGACTGTTTATTGTCCAAATGCCTTCTTTAGGCAAGAGATAGAGAAAATATTATGAATCCTACTTCTTCTCGGTAGTTCAAGTTCATATACAACTTCTCCCTTCCTAAGGAGCTTGTAAGGTCCATAAAACCTTGGTTTCAACTTTTCTACTCCACTACTCTTCAATGAAGATTGACTATAAGGTTGCAAGCATAGAAAAACCAAGTCGCCCACTTGAAATGTCCTTTCCATCTATGCCAGTCTACATGCATTTTATGTTGATTTTGTGCCTATAAGATATAGTCTTTTAATGCTTTGAGAAAATCTTGGTAGCTCTATATGATTTCTTTTGCACAAGGAACCTTGCTATCATCAAAGGCTATGTCTATCAATGACAAAGCTTCATATTCGTGCAATGCCTTAATAGACATCACAATAGTCATATGATAAATAGTATTGAAATGTAATGCCCCACTCGGAGATCCTTGGAACAAGGATAAATATAAGCCAAGATAATTTACTTTTTTACAAGTATGAGTGCACACAACAACATCATACAGGGATCACAAAGATTGCAACAGAAGACTTCACCACAATCTCGGCAACCAACGAATCTCCAAATGCCACTACCCAAATTGACATGACCAACTGAAGGACGAAAAACCACAACGACTCTGAACTGCAAAAGCAAGGAAACACTAGCAAACCCGAAAACTAGTGGAGATACCCCCTGTTTTTCACACAAGGAAGTGCAACACTACCCACGAGGATCTACCTTTTGCATAAGGAAATGCATCAAAGGGTGCGAGGAAGTACTTGACCCAGCAGCCAAAGTACCCCAACATTGGTGTGTGTTTTCGCACAAGAAAATGCCAAAAGCCATGTGAGAAAACCCAGCACACCATGCGAGCTTTTGCATTCTCACGTGAGAATGTACACTTTTGTGCGAGAATCCAAAACACCACACCAAAAAACATAAAGGTAAAAAGCTAAGGAATAAAGTTCCTCCACATTAGGGAGTATCGGATCCACATATCGAGGCAAGGACACTCGACCAAATAATTGAAAGACAAAAGTTGAAACTAACCATCTAGCAAAGCAGTGAAGGGAAATAACTAAAAGCAACATCGCAATGAATTGAAACAACGAAATAAGTGTGCGGTTCCTCCCAACCGTAATAGCATCATGAGACCTCAAAGGTCCTACCCATCCCCCGTGCATAACATCCCAAGCTGCCAAGATAATCGGAGTTGTCTTATAAGGACATCACTACTAAAGCATAATAACATCATAAGAACAAAAAATCTAACATGCTAAACCAAAAGCAATAGATACTCCAACTAAGCAAATAACATCATCTATTGTATGCTAAACATCATAATAAGGGAATGCGTCAATAAACTAACATCATCTAAACATGATATACAAGCATTCCAATGAAGCATAAATCACAAGAAAGCATACTCCGAAACCCGAAGTACCAAGTGAAAACATCCAGCAACAGTCGCAGTAGGGTGATAGACCGTTTCTATACACAGGTCCCTAGCAGTGGTGAAGGCTACGCCTCCCAACCACATGAAACCCGTAGGTCCACTCCCGCCATGCTAATGGAGATAATGATCCAACTACAAACACACTCAAAGAAAATGTCCATGGCTAACACTCATGCTAGATAGTAATGATGATTGAAACCAAGATCAAGAAACAATGCATAAACTACAGGTCTTGGTTAGACACTCAGTGGGTTACTATGTA
Source organism: Cupressus sempervirens (assembly GCA_028749045.1). NCBI lineage: Eukaryota > Viridiplantae > Streptophyta > Pinopsida > Cupressales > Cupressaceae > Cupressus > Cupressus sempervirens. The sequence continues at coordinate 807,736,820 of CM053786.1, read as the reverse complement.
GGGGCTGACATTATGGAGAGTCGCTTGGCATCGACATGCCCAAGCTAGTATTAGCAACTACTCTCCCCAACAGGAGGCACACAACCCAGGCAGCAACTCTTCCCAATGGAAGACATACAACCCACTTTTTAATTATATTATATTTATTACCACCCAGTATTTTAATTAGTTATCACTTATATAAAACTTCCTCTGCAAACCAACGGAAAATAGTCACCAGGGTGCGAGATAGAAGCCCCTCCATATGCTACCCTACCCTACCCATGTTCATCCAACGATGAGTGCCCGTAGGCATGCATATTCCCAACCCAACCCCAATGATCATAACTCCCAGAAGTACCACGGAAGATCGGGCCTCGCAAGTCACCTGACAAATGTACACTCACATACTCATGTGTGGCGCACCACCATCACGAAGATTATAACACAAGGATTGGATGAGAACACAAGCAAAATATCACTCAACCAAAATAGATCGGGAGAACGAATGCGGCACGCATCACAATGCAATATAAAAGTGCAACAATGGTGTGACTGACATCCAAATGAATGATCGAGGTCCACGACCAACATCATGCCAAGAAACCCCAAGAAAACATGGTGACACGCAAAACGAGGTAAAACCCCCAAAAACTAGAAAACTTCAAAATTAAAACCCATTTGATCTTTGGGCATAAAAGCCTCGAAATCCAATAAAATTTGGGTTCGGACACCGTATGCAAAAAAGGGACAGCATAATGGTGCGAAACCCCAAACCCTTATCCCAAAAATAGGGAAAATGTTCATACCTGACCAACAGGGCAAAAGCTAATAGAAACAGAGGGGAACACTACTTCTCAACCTCCAAACCAACAATTGCCAAAAACAGATACAAAAACCAAGCTGAAACAAGAAAATGGGAGAGCCCTACCTGACAACAAAAGGGGTTGAAATAGGAAACGACACAAAGAAATAAATCACTCGCAAAATTTGTCGGAAATCACAACACAACAAGGTCTCCCCGAGCCGGATCCAACGAGACTGACCTCGCGAAGATCCCACGCTCGCAACTCTCACAACGAACAGAAATGTGATCCTCCAAAAGAGAATTCTCCAAAAAAGCTCTCAATTTTGTACTTTGAAAAAGTGAAAAGTGAGGATTTAAATTCCTCTTTCAATACTTATTCACTTTTCGAGTGAATAATCAATTAGGGTAAATAGCAAATTAAACTAGCTAGACTCCGAATTGACCCAAACGAAAACAGGTTATTCCTAGAAATAGGAATTCATCTATGGCAAAGCTGCCAGAAATTAAGTTCAATAAAATTTAAAGCCCAAAAACCCAAAATCACAAAAGTTTCCTTAACAACTTTTGCGACAATGCTAACTTCTAAATGCACAGACACGCTCACAAATCTAGTCACATAATGCAAATGAGTTCGGATTTAATAATCACCGAAAGGTTTAATTAAACAATTAAAATAAGGATACGTCGACCATACAAGTGTGGCATTGGTGAAATATGAACAGTTGAATCACTAACTCCATGTGCTATTGCTAAGGATATAATTCCTACACACTAAAACACATGATCAAGTGCAATTGCATATAATATCATAGCCAAAGCAATAAATGCATTAAATACCTAATTTCACCATTTATATCACTCACGTTCGCATAAAGCTTACTAAAACAAGAGTGAAGTAAATATCCATAGCATAAAATCCATTACATAACAGAATTAGTGATATGTCCAGAATACTAGATAACTAGATATCATCATAGAATATACTGTCATCTCAAAATGGCATCAACATGCAAATATGATAAACTGAACAACATAGCAGTAAAGCATCTAAAATACTGAAACCAAAGTATAACATCCGACCCTCAGGTCATCTCAAAGTACAAATAATAAGAGTATCAAGTATCTCTCGAATAAAAATAAACAAGGTACAGACTGCAAACACAAGAGGCACTGCATGAAATAGTAAATCACCTAAATGCAGACATTTGACCCAAGCACGTTGCTGCCATGAAATGAGATAACCTTCAACCGATTTGTTCACAATTTTACTCTTCCGATCCATCTGAGGATGGTAAGTGGTACTGGGTTTCATTTATGTCCTTGCCAAATAGAACATCTCCTACCAAAACATGTCCATAAACCTATTGTCCATGTCACTGACCATGTTCTTAAGAAACCCGTGCAATCTGAACACTTCTTAGAAAAATAGATCAGCAACCAATGGAGATGAATATTCAGTAGCAATAGCAAAAACATGGGAATATTTAGCAAAATTGTCCACCATCACAAATATACAACCTTTTCCTTGCACTAATGGAAGTTCTATAATAAAATCCATTGATATACTTTTGCACTTTTGTTGTGAAATGGGTAAAGGTTGCAAAAGACCTGCATTAAAGGTGTGTTCTAAATTGTTTTATTGGCATATCAAACATGCATGAACATGTTGCAGCACATCATCCTCAAGTCCCTTCTAGGAAAATCTCTCCCTCCTCTGCCAATAAGTTTTGAAGAAGCTTGGATGTCCAGCAAGAGGAGTCTCATGTAATGCTCTCATAATATTCTACTTCAACTTAGACTTAGGTACAAGGTAGATTTTGTTTTTGTAATTTATCACATTCTCAATCACAGAAATATCTATCATCCTATACTCTTCCATCCACTATATCACAAGCATAGGAATTCTTAGCACACTCGAACAACAATTGAGATATCCATTCAGTTAAAATCTTTTTAAGTGAGCAAAGAGTAGGTCGCCTAGAAATAGCATCAGAAACCACATTCTTTTTCCCTTTGATATATTCTACATCAAAATCATATGCTTGGATTTTGTTTACCCACTTCTTCTGACATTCATTGAAATCCTTTTGTTCCAAGTACTTCAGATTATAATGATCAGTTCTGACAATAAATTTTGCACTTACCAAATATTTTCTAAACTTGGCTAAAGCATGCATGATTGCGAACATCATTTGTCATAAGTGGAATACATCGTTTATACATATTTGAGCTTCCTGCTCTCAAACACAATAGGATGCCTATCCTGCATTAATATTGCTCCAATACCCTATCCGGAAGCATCACACTCTACAATAGAATGCTTTGTGAAATCAGAATGTGCTGATGTTGGACAAGTGCTCATGACGTCCTTGAGCATGTCAAATGTATTTTCCGTCTCTAGAGACCACTGGAAAATCCCTTTCTTAGTAAGATTGGTTAATAGAGATGCTAATTAGGGAAAACATCACACAAACTTTTGGTAATAGGAATATAAAACCAAGAAGCCTCTCAAATCAGATGTGTTCTTGGGGGGGAGGCCAATCCAAGAATGTTTGTATTTTCTCCAAATGAACTTTTAACCCTTCAATTCTGATCATGTGCCCCAAGTAAAGAATTTCAATCATCCGGAACTCACACTTTGAAGCTTTTGCAAACAAAGATTGCTTCTCCATGATACTTAGAATAACATCCAAGTGCTGGACATGTTCATCCAAGTTCTAATGTAGATTAGTATATCATCAAAGAATACTAAGACAAACTTCCACAACAGTTTGCAAAAGATATGACTCATGCAAGATTGAAAAGTTGTTGGCACGTTTGTGAGTCCAAAGGGCCTAACAAGAAATTCAAAGTGCCCATAGTGACAATGGAAAGCTATTTTTTTAATGTCTTTATGTCTCATACTTATCGGATGATAGCTAGACCATAAATCAACCTTACAAAAGAAAACAGCACCATGCAGCTCATCTAGAAGTTCATCTATCTTGGGTATGAGATATCTATTCTTTATGGTTCTTTTATGCCCTATAATCAATGCACGTGTAATGTGCCATCTTTCGTCTTGACCAGCACTACAGAAGAAGCAAATGGGTTGGAACTTAAGCATGTGTGTCCCATTTTTAGTAGCTCCTTGATTGTCTTTTCAATTTTCTGTTTGAAATGACGAGGATGCTTATAAGGAGTAGTAATCACTGGTTTTGAATCTTCTTCAAGCTCAATCCAATGCACAAATCCTCTATCAGGAGCACACCTAAGAGGAATATCCCCAAACATTGTACAATGTCTATCTAACATAGATTGTATATTAAAATGGTACGAGGGTTCCTTATCTGTAGTAGACTGTTTAGATACAAAGCAATGGGCTGCCCATTCCATGCCATCATGTCGGAAGAAAGTTTCCATTCGTCTAGCAGAAACTACTCTTGCTCCACCATCTACCATAGCTTTCATTATTGTTTTCTTACCCTCAACCTTAAATTCTAGTTGCATTTGTTTGAAGTCACAAACATAACTCTCTAATGACTCAAGACACTGAAGTTCCAAAATAACATCAACATTACTGAGACCAAGAACATAGGAATCACCTAACAAAGGATAATCTCTCATTTGAATTTTCAGCTATGGTATGACATGGTTACAACTCAAGGCAAAACCATCTAAACAATAACATTAAATCCAGGAAACTCCTCTACCAAAAGACCACATCTACTAACTAGACCCTCATAAATAGACTAATGAACAACACCATTGTGCACTAAACATTCCATTCACTACCCTTTAAGAACTTGTCCTTGATTTCAACATCACAAAATTGAGGCAACCCTACAAAATTTTCTCATGGATTCGTAGGAAAATCCTCTTTGTTCAATGCATTGATGAGGTGTCATGAAAACAATTCATTATCTCTAAATCATTCTTCATGTAGTCTTGTCTATGTGTTCTTTCGAAGGTTCTCCATTGAGATTATCCCCAATTGTTTGTTGTTAAGATGTTTCCTTCTTGTACTACAAACACTCAATTTTTGGTGAACTTTCAGGTCCTTTCTTTGTTTTTCTTTACATTGTAAATAGTTTTTGGTCTTGATTTTTCCTTAGACAAATAGCCGTTGGAATTTCACTCAATTCGAGCTCACTTAGGTCCAATCAAAGTTGTCTAACTCAAGTTGAAAAAAGTGGGGCTTTTCAAGTCAACTACATATTTTTATTTAAAACCTCATAAAAGTAGACTTTTTATTGGCAATTGCATAATATAAAATCATATTTAATATTTAAAGTGGATTTTGTGGTCCATTTTAAAATTTCAACTAACTCTGAGTTGATTTGACCATAGTTTTTTATGTTTTATGAAACTAGCCTATTTCAAGAGTATTTTTCATCTTACTTTATTAAAAACTATAGTTGAATATTAAATATCCAACAACTTAAGTGTATAAAGTGGAATTTTTATTTCATATTGCATATATCCACATGCCAAATACTTCATGAAAATCCACTCCCAATGAATTTTAAGTCTCGGCATCATTAAAGGTGTGTTTTTTAAATACAGTTACATATGTTATTGTATTTAAAGTGCATTTTTAATAATCAAATGCATAGGTATTTTTAAATCACCATTTAAGTGAGCTTTTGAAATTCATTTGCATGTCTTTATAACATGTAAATGTAAATTTAAAATGAGTTGTTACCTACATTAAGCCAAAGTGGCAATTATGGACCCAAATACATATGTTGTTGATTAAAAAAAACATTTTTCCCTTTAGCCTAAGTCAAAAGTGGCGCATTTGAAGCCAACTGCATATGAGAAATACATTTATGACTTACATTTCTCTATTAAGAGGAAAGTGGAGATTTATTACTCAAAAGCATGTTTTTGAAATATGCCAATGCATCTCAAAAGTGCGTTATGCATTTGGTCATAGGAGGAAGGCTCGAGGGTGGCAATTTTCTACCCTTTTACATGTGCTTAGAAAATATGTTGTGACTTATAAAAACGCATATATAAAGGCGCTATTTTAAAAGGCAATGAGTGGCATTTTTTTTTGTCATTACACATGTTTTTAATACGTGTTTTCCTTTTTTAAATTATGTTTTCCTTTATAAAGAGAGAAGTGGCAATTTTCAAAGGAAAGGCATACATTTCCTAACAAGTAATGACTTCTATAAAACAAGTTTTGGTTTTAGAACAACCTATCGTTTCCAAGCGGTGATTTCTAGAGAGAATGAATGTGTTTAAATACATGTTAATGACCCTCTAAAAGGCATTTGAAGGCTGCAAGTTCACTATCAAGAGTTGGGCGGTGATTTTTGAAGGAAAAGCATATTCTTTAGCATTAGCATTTTGCCAAAAAAAGCCTGTTTTGGTGCATGATCTTCACCAAAAACATCACATTCCAAGGCAATTTTGGCATTGAATACCTTCAAGAAGCTCTCTAGGGTAATTATTATCATTTCAAACTTGTTTTTCATCATTTTAATAAGCTAATCTTTGCCCTAGACATCGTTTTTACATGCCTTTGCATTTAGAGTTGCTAGGTCAAAGTTTGTTCCACATTTTGGGCATTGCATTTCTCTAACCATCTCCACATGTCCAAATTCGAACCATGTTGTTTGGATTTCGAAATCTATTTAAGTATTTGGCTTTGGACAAATCTAAATTCCTAAATCTCTTGGATTTATTTCAGATTTGCTCAAGTTTTGGATAAAGACCTATTCTTCTCATTCTTGGTAGAGTTGAGCTAAATTTCCTTAGTTATTTTCCTAAAGGCATTTGTATATATTTGGTTTGATTGTTCTTGCAAATCTTTGTCATTTCCATTTTCAGATTTGCATCTCTTTTTATGTACATGAAGTTGCTCCTTCTATCTTTCGTCTTCTTCTCCAAGTTGCATATGCAAGGTCTCATTTTACTTGCATTTGCAATCGGGTGTAAAATCTCGTTCTTGAAAGAAAAGCAAGATCATTTTTCCCTTACATGCAAATGTAAGTTAAAACCCCACCATTACGCATTTCATGTACCTCCATATGGCTGCCCTATGGTTGAAGTTTCTCCCACATGAGCTAGATAGAGTCTCACATTTTGCACTTGTTAAAACATACAATGCTCAACATGTTACTCATTTTTCCCCCTTGTTCACTTAATTCCAAGCTTGTTGGTCGCATATGCAATTCACTCAAAAAAAACTCGTTTTTGACTATTTTACTCATATTTGAGCCTTTCTAAGCTTGACCCATTTGTTCATTCTCCATCCTTAAGGGCCTGTTTGGTTGCTAGAATAGGAATAGAAAATTAGGAATATGTTTTCTATTTTCCATTTGGTGTGCCAATTGGAATAGGGAATAGGAATACATATTCCAATTTTGCCCCTAAAATGAGCTTATGTCCATTCCAAAAAATAGTTGTTATTGGAATAGTCATTCCTATTCTCAATATGCATTCCTATTCTCAATTCCTATGCTGCAACCAAACGGGCCCTAATCATTCCATTAATTTTCCCTATCCATATCCTATCTGAAACTCGTGTTTTTACATCAAAAAACTTATCATGGATCCCTTACATGAAGATGTTCTCACATTCTCGGATATTCATGTGACAGTTGTGCAAGCATATCATTAATGTCAAGAGAGCCTAATCCAACAAAGGGCAAGGACAAAAAGAAGATGAAGTATCAATATGATCAGTATCATAATTCCATTCCACCATCACGAGTAACTTCCTACTGTGATGAAGTGTGGGATACTGATATATCCCATATGAACGTTGAAGATTTCCTGGCAAGTGTCGATGTTGAAGCTACTGAGAATACGACATGGATCAAGCGAAGCCATATTCACCTATTGTCTACTTTCCCCTTGGCAACACATGAGCCGAAAATCATTCAAAACACTTTGATGCACCCTCTTGAACTATCAAAGATCGAGATGGAAATACTATCATTAGTGTTGATCCTGAGACTATTGATCGTATTTTTCATGTTCCTCATACTCTAGTTGTTACAAACATCACAAGACAAAAGGCTATGGAACAGTGGAACAAGGACACTTCCTATTATACCAAGTTCATCAATGATAACTAGTTGGTCACTAAGAGACCAAATCTTGTTAGATGGGCAATAAAGGGTGTGCACCGTGTTGTTTCAAGGAAGAAATCAATGATCTAATTACATTGCTCAATCGCTTAGCAGGGCTCAAGGATTCAAACATCTGTTGTGAGGTTTTCACACCATTGCACCCAAAATTTTGGGGACTCCCTTTTTTTCTAGATCACCTTAGCGAAAATTTTCGGAGTTGTCCAAAAGTTTTTGATTTGAAAATTTTACACTTTGGACACCTTCGAGCCAGGGGGATGTAGTTGGATTTCTTTCTACTCCCAATCTTAACTTGATTTTCTGGAACATGTAACTTTATCCTTAGGCCAAAGAAATCTCAAAGACAACATTTTTTTTTAATGGTTAGAACCATATTTGGCAGGACAAAATGGCAAATTTTGAACTTAGATGGATTTTGAAAATTGGAATAATTGTATAATCTTAAGTTAAAAATTAAAATTGCATTGCAAAATGGAAAGTGGACTTAATTGCAAAATTTTGTATTAAATTGGTTTAAAATTGCCTTGAAGGTTTTAAAAATATTAAAAGAGATTGGTAAATTAAAATTGAAAATCGATTTCAGCTTGTTAAATCCGGTTTTAATGATATTTTAACTACCAAAACATTATTAAATGAAAATTTTAACATCTCCAAGGCTTTCTTCATTTTATTTTGCAATTTTTTATCACAACTAGCAATTAAACGAGCAAATTTCACTATGGGCAAAATAAATTTTAGCATGGCATTTAAATCTGGGCCACTAATGAAGCACTAATTTAATTTTTCTCTCCTCCAAGGCAAGTCGGCCAGCTTGAAGGAGCAAGAAGATTTTGGTATAAGAGGGCTCCCCCCTCTCTCATATACTCATTCCATCTCATCTTCTCCTCTATGTTGAGCAAATTTTCTCTAGGAAGGCAGCTTTCAGACTTGGACGATTTTCTTTGGGCAGATCTTCCTTGTTTAGCATGATTTTTCTTCTTCCATAAAGGCTGTGATTTCTACCCTAGGTGATTTGGGAGCAGATCTGAGATTTTTCTCTTGTTTGGGTGGTTTTGTGAAGTCTGATTTTCTTGCTAAAGGCTGCGATTTCTGCCCTAGATTTGGGCAATTTTTACTTGGTGAAGGAGATACATGATCAAAGGTCTGATTTTTGGCAAATATGTGGGTGATTTCAAGAGGTCAAAGTTCTGATTTTTGCTAGGGCATCATTATTTGCAAGAAGGCTTGACATTTCTGAGATCTGATCTGAACTTGAAAAGGGCCCGATTATTGGTAAAAACAAAATTAAGATAAAATTCTATTCATTTAGAGGTGAAGATTGTTAAAGGCGGATTCAACTTCTTGTTCTCACTTGGTTTTGTTTCCCTTATATTCTTCTTGCATTCATCATCCACCACTTCATCATCCCATTAATAGGTTGGCGAGGCAGAAATAAGCTAGATTCCATCGATAGAAAAAAGGTTGGAGATTGATAAGTGTAGTCCATCCTAAGGTGATGAAAAGGTAGAAATAAGTGGTAGTCCCACCCCTAGGTTGAAGGTTGGAGATTGATAAATGTAGAGATAGGACTTGGCGAGGCAAAAATAAGCTAGATTCCATCGATAGAAAGAAGGCTAGAGATAGATAAGTGTAGTCCATATCATTTAGAACGAAAGGGCAAAAATAAGTGTTTAGGATGGTAGATGTTAGTGCAAGCAAGAACCTAGAGGGAATGAATACCAAAAAAGGCAAGGAAGACATGATGCCTAAGACCACCTTCTTCTCGAAAGTGAGGCAAATAAGTGATACCAATATCAGTACAGTGAACATGATACAGTTAAAGGACAAACCGAAGGAAGGACAATCCCCCATGGCAAAGAAGATCTACAAGAGTAGAATTGTACACGCGGCGGCTTTCCCTCCTACCTTGTCTTGTCCAGAATTGGTAATGGAGTGTGCATCCCAGTTTGATATTGTTACCAAGTCCTTCATTTTTGATGAAGTGAGGAGAGTGTTAGCCAACATCGGCAGACAGGTGGTCGAAGAAGCATTTAATATCCCCCAATACAAAGGCATGATAGTGGTAATGATGGATCAAGTGGCCAAGTCATTTCTGGATAATCAGGAGGCTTTCTTCATTCACCTAAAGCAAAATTGGTTACATGAAGGCAAAAAGGGAGTTACCAAATCATTAAGGCTCACCATGTCAGACTTCAAATCAGAGTACAGCGATCTCATTGTACTTCTCAGCTGGATCATGGGCTTAGCTCAAGGTATGCAATTCGAAAATTGGATGTATTATTTTATTGATGGAATTGAAGATGGACAAAGAAGATTTGATTGGGCTAAGATCATAAGCAAAAATTTAGAATTGCAACTAAGGATAATGCAAAATCAAAAGCAATTCTATATGGGGTCCTATCTTTTCTATTTAATTGCAAGATTGTATAAAAATCCTGGACTTAAGGCCTTAGGAGTAATTGGCTATGGGTCGGGGCAATGTTTGGCGCATGAGTGCTATCCACAGCTTCATTTGCACAACACCAAAGATTATAAGATGTTTTGTGATGCCTTTGCCATGAAAATGGTAAGGATATTGCAAGGGACACCTGCTATGAGACCCTCAGTGGAAGCAAAAGCAAAAGTCAAAAAGTATGGGAGTTGGTTCATCCAATTTCCACAATTCACTTATATTAGAGTAGCAAGAAGTACAGTTTGTCCCAAGAGACTTCCAAGGTACCCACCCGACAAGGTAGTTTTGATGGAATTGGCTAGGCAACTAGAGCATTATGACAAAATGATTAAACTTAAAGGTGAAACGGGGATTACCTTCTCAATTGGAATTGACAATGATAGTTACCCCAATCCTATCGCCTTTGTGCTGCGGAGAAAGAATTAGAATGGTATCATCTAGCATGGTATAGAGCAAGGCAAGGATTTGATCCTAATGGTCTTATCAAGGCATCTCATGGAAATACATTCAAACATTTTCCTACTATAGAGGATTTCTGGGCTAATGCACGAGATGACTTTCACGTGAGAAAATTAGCTTTCTCAAGATTGTCAATGAACATGATGAGGACAATCAAATGGAGAGGTCTTGATATTCTCAATCAACTAGAAGATGATGAAAATGTGCTGAGAGAAGACTATGATACAGTGGATGGAACGGAGTTGAATCCAGAGGATTGGGATGATCACCAGGATCCTTCCTTGGAAGCAGTTACAAGAACAGTTGATCTGCACACCGAGTCGTAGTACAATGCGAAGTTAAGGAAATTGCAAAGTCAAAGGGCACACCTTACTTATGAGAAGATGAAACCAAAGGAAGGTCCAGTAGAATTAGTCAAACAGAAAGGTGAAGGCAGTAGCCAGTAGCAAAGAACAATTAAGAGCAAGAAGAGAAGTTTGGAGGTTGAGAAAAGTAAAGAACATCAGGAACCTCCCGCAAAGAAACAGAATGCAACATCGTCAAGGGAGAGCATAATTGAGGCTAGAAGCCAAGAGGATAATACAAGTGGACAGAGGGTCACGATAGAGGTGAGCTCTGATTCAGAATCAAGTGGTTGCAGTGACAGCACCGAGTACTCTCCTCTCTCAGAGAATCAACATGGAGATGACATGGCAATCACTAGTGAAGAAGAGGATAGGCCAATTGATATTGAGGAAATGAGCCAAGTGCCCGAGGCCGTTAGCGATGCTTTGCTAATCAAACCAAATCTAGATTTGGGGAGATGCACTGCACCACTATGGTTAAGACATATGCTTATGCCAAGAGGCGAGGTAGTGACTGCCCGAACAGTTGAAGATATCCAAGGATTAGTGGAAAAGGGTGATAGCGAGAACCAAACAAAAATTGCAAAAACGATGGCCAAGGTAATCAAGAGCGACAATGATGGTCACCGAAAAGTTCAGATTGCTATACCAACGGTTAACAAGGCATTGGATGAGATTGTGGCTCAGGAATATGAGATAGTAGAGCATAACTTGGAAAGAATCACGGATGCTATGGAATGTGAGGAGATCCAGGAAGCAATCGTTTCAATCACAGAAAGGTTGAGGAAGGCAAACGAAAGGATTGTAAAGTTGGAGGTTGAGAACAAGTATTTGAGAGATTGCCAACCTATCCAACAGTTACACCAGGCAACCCTTCCTCAAGACAATGGAAGCAACATAGAATTTCTTGCCAACAGCTATACTTCAGCCTAGTTGCATGAAGTCAGGGATTGGATCCATGACACAACCCAAGATGAGTGAAATTTCTTGCCTTCCTTTGTCTCGACATTCAGGTCATTAGTGGCTATTAGAGATAAATTCAGAATATTTGAAAGTGAATGGAAGGATTTCCTTCCAGTCAAGGGACTCAGCAATTCCTAGGCTACAAGCATTCATTGAGCTACTAGAAAAATATTTGGAAAGAGTCCAGTTGATAGATGAAGGAGGATTGAGTATGGTAGAGTCTTGGTTTGTTGTCTTGACTATCAGATTGAGAATACTTGAAGAGGTACAGAATGAGATTGTATAGCACAACCCAAGCGTTGACACTTTCATTTCAACCATGTTGAGCAATGTTGGGGCTGCACTTGATTTTGCAGATATCAAAGAGGAGAACGTCAATGAGACAGAATTTGGATCAAGATTGGATGAGTTGGGGAAGATTGCCATCAAGAAGAAACATTTGGGCACCCTTGCCTCCCTCAATGCCTTTATCAAATACGCGAAAGAATATGAGAAGGATCATGAGAAAACACTTCAAGCAACGAGCAACATGATGAATTCAGATGAGCTCAAGATGAAACATACACCTTACCCTCTCATGAAGGAAGTCAACGACAAGCTATCCAAGTTCATCACTTTGGCTAAAAAGATGAAAGAAAGGGGTAGAACTATATTAGAAGATTGTTTGATGTAAGCCCAAGTGGCAATTTCTCCTTCTTCTTGGGTAGGGTAGGTGTTTGATTCTGATTGGCTACCATTTTGGTGCCTTCTCATTGGTTGCCACTTTTCCTTTTTTCTCATTGGTCCATTGATGAGGTGGCATCTTCTCATTGGCCGATGGGGTGGCAACCCTAATTAATGTTTTTGGGATCCAATCTGGATCGTTGGTTTTGCCTCTTTATCTCTACCATTGGTTGTAATTTTGGGCCTCAATATAAGGCCATTTGCTCTCATTTGTAAAGGGTCGGAGAATATTGTTGCTTAAGATAATACCAAAATTGCCTCTCTTTATCATTGTTGTGACTTGCATGGTGATTAAAAACATTTGGTGTTGTTGCATGGTTTCTACTTTCAATAGTTAGAATTAGATTTCCTTTAAAGTTGTTAGAGTAGATTTCATTTCAAGAAGTTGTTAAGTAAGAGTAAGACTAGATGCATAGTTGCATGGTGATATTAGTGGATGTTTGGTAGGGATCTATAACTAGGCCACTAGCATCCCAGCGGTTTGTTGGGAAGCCTAGTGTGGTAAACTAGTTCTTTTACCTTAAATCATTGCATCTATGGAGGTAGAGCCGCTAGTTAGCTTTCATCAGATTCAATCCCCGTCCATTTGCTAATCTTTCCATTCATAGGAGTGGGAGTAGAATAGCAAGTAGTTTAGTAGTTGGAGTTTTGAAGAAGAAAGTTAGGAAGGTAAAAGTCATTAGAGCATTATTGCCCCCATCGTCGCAGCCCTCAACATTATCTGGTGCTACACCCTCCACCATCACCGCCACCATCAACATCATTTGGCACTCATACAAAATCATCACCATCATCCCAAAACCCAAGTCATCCTTGAATGAACAACATAAGGTCGTCTAGGTGATTACAAGCAAATCATATCAATAACTGAGTTAGTATCCACAAGTGTAAGGAACATGGGAGTTTTTTTCATGTCTTCATGAGTATTAACTTTTCAAGAGAGGAATTGAGTGTTTTATATCCCATATCAAGTGTTCAATTGCTATATGTTATGTAGTGTTACAAAACTGACACCAACAACATCTTCAAACCCTGGATGTATAAGTACATCTCACTCATAATAAGGTCAAAAAATAATGTATTGTGGGTTGAATTAGTGAGTGATTTAATGTGTGAGTAGTTGGTGAATGTGTTGTCTACCAGTGTGTTCAACATGAATTTCTTCATGGTGTATATTGCTGCTGCCCTGGGTACTTTTTCTAGTTTGTCAACAAAAAATGACAAGTCTATAGTTCATGTATGGGAGTACAACGAGTAGTTGTCTTTAAAGCAAAGTCCGATACATTTCTGAAGGGTTCACGATGCCTTCTTTGGGCATTTCACATGCTTATTTGATAAAGAACTCCCAAACAAACAAGCATTTGATGATTAACAAGGAACAAGTCCTGCAAAAACTCATGAAGGATGCAGAGGCAGCAGTAGTGAAGATTGGTGAGCAGGAACACATGATCAGAAAATGCTACAAGAAGCTGTCATGTGGAGTTGTCATTGAGAACGGAGAACTCAAAAAAGAAGAGGATATTCTCATAGGGTTCATTTAAGCAATTCACTTACAGCTTGAAGCGAATGATTTCAATCTCAATATAATGAATACATTTGCAAGCTGGAAGTGTTCACTAGATGAACTACAAAGCAAAAAGGGAATTTAGGAAGTTGCAAAGGCAGCCAATACATATCGAAGGATCATAATAGTTGTTGAGTACACCAGTGAGTTTGATGCTAAGGTTGTGCATAACTCCTTGCAAAAATTTGCAAAGATTATTGAGACGCTGTAAACATTTCATTTTTTCATATGCTTTGAGTAGAATAGTAGTAGGAAAGCTACATGTAAAGAGCATCTATGTTGTAAGTACATGATAATATGTACCTATACAATCAGCTCATGTAGTTGAGTTGTAATCGCATTGGGCATGCAACTTTGAATAAAGTCAAAGTAGTTAGTTAGAGATAAGTCAAGGTTATTGAGGTTGTTCCACTTTTCCCTCCACCTTTCTCACTTCGTTTTTTCCTATATAAAGGAGAGATCTCATTGTAAATAATCATCTTTTTCTTTATACGAGAAGTATGGGCTTGTGACTAAAAGGCTTTGTATTTCTTGTTGCAAATCTTTCAAGTGAGAAAAGAAACAAGTTTGTCCTAAACTTTGTGTTGTGATACTTGGAATTAATCTTTGTTTCTTATGTTGCATTGATTGATTCATCTTTGTTACTTCTTTCTTTGTGAAGCATTTGAGTATTTTACGTTGTTCTTGAAAGACTTTGAGCTTTCATAAACAAAATTGATATAGTTTGATAGTGGTTGCAAGTACTAGGATTTAAAGAACTTGAGCTTTAGTTCGTATATTATTTCATATCTGAATAGTTGAGCAAGGATTTTGAGCTTTGTTGGTTGTTTGCCCTTTTAGATTGATTTTAGGAGACTTTGGGTTCTTGCTATCAATCACACAAGTTAAGCTATAACTGATGTCTTAAGGTTGTTCTTACATCAACCCTTAAGCCATCAGTATTACCGTAGCAATAGATTCCTTTTGTTAAATTGCAAATAGTTGTTAGTATAAGATCATTCTTGAAAGAAGAGGAATTGATCCCATGAACCACTCGTTTGTTAATTCCAATTATGTATCTGTTGTAGCCACCTACGGTAAGAAGGGAGCCTCCCCTATTGCTGAGAGGAGAGACTTGTCTCACTACACCGTTGCCTAAAGTTTCCATTTTGTAAGTTGTGGTAACAGTGGCTTACAAAATATTTAGCCACCAGAACTCCATTCAGCCACAAAAGTCTACCTCTTGGTATTCTTGAAAGTGTAGTTATGAGTGGGTTCTCTCTAACAGTAGTGTCTTCCAATTCAATCTGTTGAGGTTGAACCTCAAAACTATCGCTTGGCTCATCTTGATCTTCCTCCTCCAAATGTACTTCAATCAAATGAAGTTTGCCTTTTCCTAGGCAACGATGTGCTAGTTCCCAAGGTTCTTTACAAGGGAAGCACATTTTTTCCTCCGAAGTTAAATACATGATCCTAATCAGCTTTTCAAAGTACACTTCTTGATTGATTGAAATTTGTGTTTCTCTGCTGGTTTGACCATTTTTATCAAATTTCCAAGGGCTATTATTTTTCTTCTGAAACTGAGTGGAGGGTGTAAAATCCAAGTCATAGGCTAACTTAAAGCATCATCCAATGAACTAGGCCTATGAGCCTTAACCAAAGCTTTTAGTTTGTCACTTAAACCTTAGACAAAACACATTTTGACTCTTTTTTGTGGCATATCCGGAACCATTACAGAAATGATTTGAAATTCATTAACATAGGTTTCCATCAATCTAACCTATTTATGTTGGGCCAATCGCCTGTAATAAATTTCTATATCTTTTCTATTGAAACAGGTGACTGGACTTTTAACAGATTCATCAAATGAGTGAATCATAGCATGATCTTGGGCAACTTGCCCATGATGCCACCAATCATATGGTCCTACTTCCAAGTGCATAGTAGCAAACTGTATTGCTTTTTCCTCTTACAAGGGCTTGAGTGTTAAAAATGTATCCTACTTGTGAACCCACGACCTTATTGATATTCCTTTGGTTCCATTGAAGGTTGGTATTTTATTTTATTCAAGGCATCTTTGTACTCCAAAGGTTGATTACCTTGCCTACCTGGACCTCAAGGTCTCCTGTCTTGCCTTTCAAGACATTTCCTTACCATATCTTTTTGTAAATTCATAAATTGATCGAGGTTCATTAGTTGCCTTGTATCAGCAGGTAATTTCATGTATTCATCTTGAGCTGCTGCAATATCTTCTGTGATGTGAGTTTCTTCCTCCTCTATCACTAGTATTGGTTCCCTTTTGATATGTCAAAGTAAAAAGGTGGGATGCAAAGGTCGATCAAACCTTGTATCTGCTATTCTCATAATGTTAGAAGCTGCTATGTCTCCGTTTTCATGCCCAGCCTCACTTCTGCTATGTCAACTACTGGACCTTCCTGACCTTGAATGTCCAGCCTTTAATTGTCCTACGGCTGTGATCGTACAACCCTGGAAGTGCTGCATCTGTAGTCACTGCTGCTGCTGATACTGTTGTGTTGTAGCACAAAATTTGTTAACAATTCATTTAGTTGATTATTCATTCCCCTTGGTGGGCTGCCATCTCTCCTTTCCCCCATTTCTACTTCTTATGTATTACTTCCTACTCGTCTCATTGTCCAGACCTACTCCTTGTCTTATATTTGTGTGATTCAGAAGTGCATAGAACCCCATAACACTCACATGCAATGAAAAAGCAACATAGGCTGGCACTGAAATATCCAGACTAGTATTCTTAATGAATTTGATTTGTTTAACAATGATAGTCTCAGAAAAGTTCATCTTCATAAAACTCTCATCAAAAACAATCATTCATCCAGCTATTTCATCCTGCTATAAACTGATCTTGCTTATTTAAAAGTGCTACATAAGCTTTGATCCTTAAAGCTAATAAGTTCGATTGAATCAGTTCAGTATAGTTCATCAGATTACAGACATCCAGATATCACATCAAAAAACAAATACCAAACCCTTGTGTGATTCAGATACAGCTGTAGATAGTTGTTTTCAAAACTTTATCAGATGCGTTGAAGATTGTAGACCTGCAGCAGCTTATCGATGACTGTTACTGTGGATGTACAGTCATTCAAACCCTTCAAAGTTTCTTTCCAAGGCCAGAGAAGGCTTTCCCAGCGCTTGATATCACCTTCCAGCTAGGGTGACGTCTTCAGAACAGAATAGACAGATGTAATAGGTCTGGGCTTCCGTTCAGAACCTCCATGACAGGGTTTTCATCCTGAGAGTGGATTGCATAAACAAAACAAGTTGATAAATAAAAACATGCCTCTTCCTTTCCTGCAATCAACATATATCCTTTTTCTGCAATCCAAAAAGACAGCCAACTGTCATTCTAAAATGGACTTGGAATCACGCAAGGAAACTTTTTAATTTCACTCAATTGAATCTTATCTTTGGTGACCAGATGCAATGCCAGAGAAACAAATCCATCTTTAATCACAGCAACTGCACTTAAGTTCGGGCCACTTCCAAATGACTGAAGTATAGGAGTCACTTAATTGACTTAAGTAAACCCAGCCCTACACATGCGTCTCCTTTTACTTCATAAAATTGAGCAAGTCTGGGAGACGCACATTTAAAACAGACTTAGCAAAGTGAATATTGCAGTTTGACAGTTCAATTGAGAGGGAGCATTACAGTAAGACAAGCTTCTCTCATGGGTCAAGCCGTAGCTGCCAATCTTTACTAGCGATGATATGCAAATTAGAATTAAGCTTAGGCCAAGCTCCTCTCTTGTGAGTTGTAATTACCTGAAAGGTGTTTTGAGTGTTGATGTTCCTAGGGTGAGCTTGGAATTTAAGATATACACTCTTAAAAAGGGTGCTTGATCGATTAAGCAAGGTTTTCTTTGGGTTTACGCCAGAGATTCTGAGGCTCTTTTTGTTGAAGATTGTAGCTGCAATAGATATTTTTATCTCTGGAAATATGGATGTTATTACCATTATTATCACCTTCAGCTGAAAATGACACTTATGTTTAAAATGTACTATTAAATGTAATAACATGTGTCATTCAACATGCGTTGAGGCATGGAAATTCGAAGAGTTGTAATTGTAATTGTTATTAAGAGTCGTTTTGGGAAATTGGAGAGACTTTCAGTTAAATTGTGAAGAGTCTCTCCTTAAGTTATATATATCACATCAAGCAATTGGCATTGTACACACTTGGACTTTTATGATCAATAAAATGATATTTTTGTTGTGTGGCTGGGTTTTTCCCTTCATTCTAGAAGGGTTTTACCAAGATATTTCTGGTGTTTATTGGTTCAGTTTTGGCTTATCATCTTTGATTTATGGGCTCTAGTTTTAACATGGTATCAAAGCCAACTTGACAACCTCAATAAAATGAATGTACCTCAAGCTAAGTTGTTTTTGTTTTTCTCTTGAGAGTTCTAGAATGTTCGCATAATTTGTGTGCATCATTTTCTTGAAGGCTTGAAATTCATCTTATTTCCCAGCGGTTGAGTTATCGGGTTCTTTTTTGCTAAAGTTGCATAGAAGCATTGATTCTTTGTGGTGTTGTGTAGATACTCTTGTTTTATTGTTCTTTGAAGAGTCTTCTCCCTGTTGTCATGTGCATCATGTGCCCATGCCAATTTTATTTGTCTTTGCTTTGTTGCATGTTCATTTTCGCCTGGTATCGTGGAGAGCCTAGTTGTGTCGTCTTATCCTCGTGTCTTTATCCTTTTCTCAATAGCAATGTAATCTTTGTGTTTTTATCAGGCATGTTCATCAATTTTATGCTTATCTCCTTGAATTCATTTATTTTTCTGCATTCTTGCATGTGGCTATCCATTGATTGGTAATCAAGAGCCAAGCTTTCGCGTGCATGCTCTTTTGGGAGGTGCTTGATTGCTTCTTGTTGTGAAGCAGCTTGAATATTTTTAGTAGTTTTGTTATGCATAATTTTTATCATATTTTAACTTTGGCAGTGCCAGGTTTTGCTCTAGGTATTGCTTGTTCCTCTTCTTTCTCCTTCAGTTGTCTTCATGTGCATGTGTCTTTCTTTTTCTTGATAGCGGCCCTTGTTGATCTTGGCATGATTGAGGATTGCAACCTATTCCAATGATAATCTACCAAGACGGCTCAGTAATGGTGGTGGTTTTATTTTTATGTCTAAATGTTTATGATTCATGTTCATTTGAAAGCATTTTCCTTAGCATCAATTTCCTCCGTGAATTTGTAGCATTACCTATTCATGATTGATTTCATGTACAATCGTTTACTTGCTTGGCATATTGAGATTATAAATGTGTCAGTTAGCCTCTTCTTGTAGTATTGCATGCCTATAACGTCGTATGATCTTTTGTCTTGGCTCTTTGTGTTGCTACCATTATCGGGTATCAAGTATTCATCAAGAGT
Organism: Cupressus sempervirens; assembly: GCA_028749045.1. Lineage (NCBI taxonomy): Eukaryota > Viridiplantae > Streptophyta > Pinopsida > Cupressales > Cupressaceae > Cupressus > Cupressus sempervirens. The sequence goes on along the minus strand of CM053786.1, from coordinate 807,717,050 downwards.
CATTATGTGTAACTCTCCTTGAGTTTGAGTGATGATTAAATTTATTCTATATCTCGACATGTTGCATATCTTATTCTTGATAGATTTAAATTGTCTGTTATCTATTCATGCTTTGTTGTGAATAAAACCCGTATTGAGATATAGTTCGTATATTGTATTGGTTCAGTGCATGGCTTGCAAAGTCTGGCAATGGTAGTTTTGTACAATTCAAGCATTAATGGACTTTATTCTTGTATATTTTGCTATATCTTCTACTTCAGCTTGAGTCAAGATTATCGGCTTTTAATGTTAGAAGTTCAGATTAATTTTTCTTATTGAAACAGCAATGGTATATGTGCTCTAGTCTTGTCTTGTCTTCAAGATCTCTAGTGTTTTGAGAGTCTGAGAGCAGATGGAGCTTTCCTCTTTCCCTCTTCTTCTAAGAGATTTTATTTTGGAGCGTGGAACTGTCTTCTGAGCAAGTTCTTGCAATGTAACACTAAAGGAATCAGGTGTTACCAATTTAAAAAAATAAAAATTTGTGTGCATGCCTCTATCTGTAGACAAGGATAAAAGAAGAATTGCATTCAAAGAACTTGCAAAACTGTAAGAAATTGGTTTTCAACACTATTTTTTGAGAAATATGCAAGTAGTGTTGTGGATGCTACTAGTGCTTCAAGTTTCAAAGAACATTCTGGGTGGAATAAAGTATGGTTTACCCTAGCACCGCACCGAACCGTCGCAACCATGCAACTCCCTCAAATGTGCCAATCGTCTAACTACCCAATAACCCAACAACACGTATTTTAATTTGGGTATTGATCATTATTTTAACTTTAGAATGTATATATGCTATCATTCAGTTGAGACTGTGGAATATCAAAAGAAAGTCTGTCATACTATATGAGATTCATTAGGTTATATATTCTGGAGATAATTGTAAAGAAAAGGATAAGCAACTGCAACTTTATGATGGTAAAACGGATAGGATTGCATGAGTCAAGTACATGTCTGAAAGTACATTCAGATTTATCTCTAGTTTGGTTTTATGAATTATTTGGTTGCAGGAAGCAATGAGGTGATTGTGTAGACTGCATGAGGATGTTGCTTACTAAATTGAATTAATTTGCATATGAGATTCAAAGGGAGCTTGGGTTTCAGAGGAAGATGTTTAGCCTCAGAGGGAGATTACATTTTCTTCTTATTGTTGTGATCAAATAATTCTTAATTAAGAGGGAGTACTTATGGAACCACCATCACTCTCATTTATGCTTGTGATGCTTGTGGTATTTGTAAAATTGGAGACTTACATGGAACTAAGTCTTCTTTTGTTATGTGTATTCTTGTATGAATACATGAGATTGTAAGATCGGCTATGATAACTCTTTCACTGTGCAATAGTGAACATCATGTTGAGAGAGTCCATGATGCCATCGCGTTGAGAGATTTCGTAATGGGAGTTAGATGTCATGTTGAGAGATTCCATAATAGTTCACGTTGAGAGAGTTCATGATTAAAGGCTTAGTTGAGCCTTACAAATCTGTCATGTTGAGTGATTCCATAATTATTAGCAATGAGTAAATTGTTCTCTTAATGTCATGTTGAGAGATTTCATGAAAAACTGTTTGTGCTTTCTATAGGGTTTTCGTGTTGAGAGATTCCATGAAAATTGTTTGTGTTTTTTGCAAGGTTTTCATGTTAGTGATTCCATGATTAACAATGAGTAATTGTCAAGTTTTCATATTGAGTGATTCCATGAATATGAGTAATTGTTATAGGTTTTCATGCTGAGTGATTCCATGAGTAGTTGTTATAGGATTTCATGTTGAGATTTTATCATTGGCATTTTGGTTTCAGTCTTGTGTGATTGTTCAAGCTAAAGATCTCTCTTTGGCTAAGAGGGAGCATTGAAGATTGTAGATGCAATAGAGATCTTTATCTCTAGAAATATGGATGTTATTACCATTATTCATTATTGTCACCTTCACCTGGAAAGGACACTTATGTTTAAATTGTAATATTAAATGTAATGACGTGTCATTCAACATGCGTTGAGGCATGGAAAATCAAAGAGTTGTAATTGTAATTGTTATTAAGAGTCATTTTGGGAAATTGGAGAGACTTTCAGTTAGAATGTGAAGAGTCTCTCCTTAAGTTATATATATCGCATCAAGCGATAGGCATTGTACACACTTAGACTTTTAAGATCAATAAAATGATATTTTTGTTGTGTGGTTGGGTTTTCCCCTTCACTCTAGAAGGGTTTTCTCAAGATATTTCTGGTGTATATTGGTTCAGTTTTGGCTCTTTCTTATTTCTATTTATCATTTTTGATTTCTAGGCTCTAGTTTTTACACTTTTATGGTCCATCTCTTGGGATGGTTTCCCCCTATCTTACCCATGTATCCACACGTACAGAATCTCAGCCACAGATTTTTGGAGGTGGGGATTTAAAGCGAAGGATTTTAAACTTGAAGTTGTCCAAAGAATGGTGTAGTTTAAGATGTTAAACTGGAAGGAGTATGGCCACAAGGGGGGATCGGTTGAGGATCATAAAGAGCTATCACGGATCTTGGCTAGGAGAGTTTGCAAATCTCTAAGAGGCAGAGACATATTGGCTTGGAGCCACAATCGTAAGAGGGGATTTTAAGTGTCCTCCAGATATTAGGAATACGATCACATAAGTATGGGAGAGATGAGGTCCCATGGTGGAAAAATTTGTAGAACAAGTTTGCCTAGCCTAAATGTAATTTCTTTCTATGACTAAGTACATGCAATTCCACTTGGGACAATCTGTGTAAGAGTAGGTTCCAAGGACAAACCAGATGTTTCATCTGTGGTAGCAGTGAGGAATGTTCTTCCCATTTATTATACACACATTTGGCACCATTGATGGCATGTCTCGAAGCAAGCTTCAATCCAGACTTCTTCTCTTGTTAAATTATGGAGAAGTTTAGGAAGGCTTCCAACTAAGGCTTTCTTTCTTTGGGTAGCTTTATCTATTAGACCCTCTTGTATCACTTGGCAAATTTGGCTCGAGTAAAATCACAAGGTCTTTCAGGGTAGAAATTTGGAGGTTCAACAGCTATGGAGCAGAATTTACGGTATGATTCAAGAAACTGTTCGTACTAAATGTGAAGTGTCTATCCCTCAAAGCTTGGAGAAGTTGAGATGATGCCGGTATAGGCTTACTTGGGAGTCGTTTCGGGCCTTCTTTGATTTGGTGGAGGGGTAATCCTATAAAAAAAAAACCACCGAGATGGAGAGTTCTCCATTTCCTAAAGGGGTGCTCAAGACTAATGTTGATGAATCTTGTAGAGGAAATCTTGGACATGCAGGGATTGGAGTAGGAAGAGAGAGTTCTAGGGCTGTGTTGTTCTTCTTCTCCATCTATAAGGGTAAGCCGACCAATAATCTTATGGAGGCCCTTGATCTCCTTTACACTTTGAAAAGGGCATATTATCTTGACTGGCATAAGATAATTTGTGAGTCAGACTCTCATATTTTACATTAATTGTTGACCAAACAACATTTAAATGATGTCAACTGGCAGTTGGCTTCAGTGCCCTCACAAATCTTCAGCTGCGTACTTCTTTGGACTTTGTTCCTTTCATCCATATCCCACAGGAGCGGAGTGGTAGCCAGACTGTTTGGCTAAATGGGCTATTGAGCGGTTAGGGGATTGGCATACTAGTCACTGGGAGCATCTTCCTCAAGAGTGCTCTAGTAAGTTAAAGAAGTTAATTGATAACAATACTCATGGCTAATAGGAATGTTTTGGCAAAAAGTCTTGTGTGGCCTCTTTCCATAGTCATACCAGTGACTGTGAGTGGTTTATGAGACCCGTGATGGGATGGGCTTTTGCCCTTTGAATTTATTGATGACTTTGTTGGATTAAATAAAATTTTACCGCTTTGATTCAAATAAAAAAATGTGATTGATGTAATAATTGCACAGTAGCATCATAAGACAATTAAAATAAAGACTAATAAGCATTATAGTCAAATTATTTATATATGCATATCCTTCTTTTGTATTGTTATCTACTTTTACAGATGCATACCAGATCTTTGTATTCAAAGATAGACAATGAAAAGTTGAAAGGGGAGAAAAACCTTACAGAAAGCAGGGTAGTCTAATGATTCCTTAAAAACCAGTATAAATACATATAAATGTATATGCAGTGTGCATATATGATATATAAAGATGACTCAATGTAAAGTTGGAATATTGACTACTCACAAATGATATTAAGCTCTATGGGTTTTGATGAACAAGTATTGTTGTGTCAAAACTCATGCCTCTTATATTATTACAAGCTTTCAAAAATATTCCAGAGAGTAAACCATTGATATTCGCTGCAATTTCATTCCTTGGTTTTGATATACTGTTATCAGAGAACAAGTAAAATGAGAAAGAAAGAAACCCTGATAAGATAGAAAGTTCTGCAAAGGTTTTCATTACTCATGTCAGACTGGCTCTAACATTTTAGTTCAGATAAAATACCTCTAAAGTAGATACATAATAAAACAATGCACTAAGACTTTCATTAGTCTAAGCACCAAATACAAATCATGCTTGCATACCCTATTCAAAACTCTGACTTTTTAAGCTAAAATGCCAGTACGGATGTGGGTTTGAGATTCTAGTTTGAAATTCGTCCAAAAAAAAACTGAGTTGGGTTTGGATTCACTTTGGGTTCATCCATACAAGTTTTTTTTTCTTATTTTTTAAATATGTATATGCATATGCATATGTATATGTATTGTTTATGTATATGTTTATGTTTGTATGTATGTGTACGCAGAAGCAAATAAGTTCATACACCACAATGCTAAGTTCTTCTTTGTCTCTTCTCCATAGAAAGAAGTGAGAACTCTAAATCTCTGTTATATACATAATTTGAGTCCTCCTTTCAGCAAAATGATAAACCTGTCCTTGGCAATATCCATCCCAGCTGATACTTGCAACATAGTATTAAGAAAGGTGAGTTTACTTGTGAACTTAATAAGGCACCTTCTTTTTTGCCTTGTAATATTTCTCAGTTTCTCTTGATGTTACGGCATATCATAAGTCGTCACAAACTCACCCCTCACAACATTGTCTTAGCTGAGTTTAGAGCTCATCCTCTGAAACTTGCAGCCATTTTTTACTTGATTTGGTTTCTTCACCGGCTTCGTGGTTTTATGGAGTCGGGTGTTGACTGGCACAGATACTCTCAATTGGCATACTGTTCTTCTATTGAGATTATGAGATCTGATACCTCTACTAGGTCTCGTTGTTGGTACGCCCATACCACCTCTTTGTTGGGTTCAATTGGTATTGAGATAGATCGTCTTCCTCCTTACCAATTTTCACTTGATGCTCCTACTCATCTTCTCCCCTCACATCAGGAGTTGTATGAGCATGTCAGACAAGATATTTACAGACAGTATTACCACTACCTAGAGTAATCCCCCAGGAGGTCTGTGGCCTAGGATGGCCTTCTATGCTGAGCATTTTCTTGAGATTCAAAATGGTATTATTGTTCGCCCTGCGTATCTCTATTGACACTGGAATCATGCCTTACGGTTTTCTTTAGGCTCATTCAAAGTTGGTTCTCACTGCCTCAAGGCTCAGACCGATCACCATATGGATCGGGCTGATCGGATATGTCAATTGTGTACTTTGGCAGAGGTTGAGACTCAGAAACACTTCATTTTTCGATATCCTCTTTACTATGAGATCAAAGGGAGATTTTACTACCTTTTCAGAGACTGTTCTTCTCTTTCGATGTTCTTCAACTATATTGATCAACGATGTCTTGCACTTTATCTTTAGGAGGCCACCCATCTTCGAGAGATTACCTTGCAGTCTTTTATACCTCAGGGTCGTACTTCAAACCAGCTCAGTACTGCCTTTTTCTCTCCCTTGTCTCCTCCACGGGATTTAAAAAAGCCTTCCAGTACTTCTCATTCTAGATTGGTTAGACATTGCACCAGTCTCTCTAGGTAGCGACAGTCCTATAGTGATTCTACACGACATTCTAAGACTATGGATCATTTACGGGTTTACCCCTCTATTACTGATTTCTTTGTGATAAGGAAGGACCCTTAGTCCTTATCTTGTCTTCTTTCTTATTTTGTTTCTTCTCAATCACCATTTGGTGCTTCTACTTTGGCCAGCTCTTCTATTTGTATGCTCAGTCACATAAACCTTGTTGGTTTTTTGTGGACATTAATATTATTATCTTATCTTATCTTCCAAATAACCAAAAATTCTCATTAGTCAAGTCAATACTAAAAAAATTAAGCCCCAGAAAAAAACCTAACATATCTAGCAAGAATATTAGACTAATTAAAACCATCCTTACAATCCTAGCCAATTAGGTTGCCCAAAAACAAAGACCAAAGAGAGACTACATAATGGCAATTGAAAATCAAAAGCTCAAAGATCTCAATAACATCACATAAATTGGAAACTCTAGTAGTGATACCAACAACATTTAACCCACGGACAACAACTAACTTTTTTATTTGAAGCAAGTTAGCAACCATCTAAAGCTGGCTATTTTTGAGTCCCCCAATTTGGCCTAAACATGCCCTAATCTATGTCATGTCCCCTCTTTAGCTCCTTCTAGCAGTGAAATGTGAGTTAGCCTATCAGGGAGTCTTGTAGGCTGGCAAGAGTGTTTAGAGGCTCAATCAGGGTTACAGTGTTTGGATTTGAAGTTTCTAACAGTGAGGGCACGATTCAGAGGAGTTCCTTAATTATAGGAGGAGACCCCTACTTTCTAGGAGGTGGAGGTATCATCCAGCATTGAGGTTATAGGAGACCGTCCCCTGGTTTCAATTTCGGGAGATTCAGAGGTCTTCCTACTTTTTAGGTTTATCCCTAGATTTGAGGGATGAGATTGTCAATTATTTCATTATATCTGACATCAGTCACAGGTGGTGGCAAGTTCAATTTCACCTTTTGAAGGTGATTTGGCTATTAGTTGGCCCTTGGGGAAATATATTTAAATATTTCACTAAGTTAGTAATTAAATATTTAAATAAGGCTAATTTATTAGCCACTAGGATGAAATATGGAGATTTTTGGCTCCAGTTGGTCAGTTGTGCTAGGGTGTGATAGTCCATTGGAAAGTGCCAAACCTCTACTATTTGATTTTCAGCTACAGGAGCCTCGATGACGCTTGATACTTTTACCATGATTGAAATAATGTTTTTTTTTCTCTATGCTGGATGCCAATAATGGAAATAAACATTATAACCCAAAGTTTCCACTTAAGTCATATTAGGTCATTCTTAGGGTTTGAATGCCTAGTAGGGAGTTATAAGGAGAAGCAAAGGAAGAAAAGATTATCTTTTACATTATTCATCCATCATTTTGGCGCTTGGCTCTGGTAGAGCATTCCTCCAACTAGGACGCCAACCCTAGGTTGAGAGAGTAAATTGTTCGGGACGTAACCCTCAAGCAGCTGTGATTCAGCAGGTCTTCAATACTATATTTAGGCAGAAAGCAAGCAGCTTCAGCAATGGCAGCCTTTCTTATCTAATCTTTAGCAGCAACGGCCATCTCAGATCTGACTTTCAGCATTGGGCCGCCTTTTTGCACACCTCGGCGTTGGAATAAGAATAAATCTATTGCAGACCTGTAGCTAGCCGCCTATCAATATTTGGCGTTGACTGTAACTAAGGTACTAGGTTGCTTTTATTTTGTAACAGACATTATTGGGTTCATTTGGGTATTCCTAGCTTTCAAATGTTGTGGTTTTGGATTATTACTATGTTGTTTATATACTGTTGTTACTAGTAGATATTGTAACACATCTATTTTGAAAAGAAAATATCAAAAATCAAATACCAAACTTCTGCACTTCTGTCTACTCTGTAAGAACACTTAATAATTACAGAAGAATTCAATTTTGTTTAAATAAAATTATAGTAGATCAATGAATCAATTTGCTAGGGATATTTCAATGGTAAAGATTATCTTTTACATTATTCATCCATCATTTTGGGCGCTTGGCTCTGGTAGAGTATTCCTCCAACTAGGACACTAACCCTAGGTTGAGAGAGTAAACTGTTTGGGACGTAACCCTCAAGCAGCTGTAATTCAGCAGGTCTTCAATACTATATTCAGGCAGTAAGCAAGCAGCTTCAGCAATGGCAGCCTTTCTTATCTGATCTTCAACAGCAGTTGCCATCTCAGATCTGACTTTCAACATTGGGCCGCCTTTTTGAACACCTGGGCATTGGAATAAGAACAGATTTGTTGCAAACCTGTAGCTAGCCACCTATCCATATCTGGCGTTGACTGTAGCTAAGGTACTAGGTTGCTTTTATTTTTGTAACAGACATTATTGGGTTTGTTTGGGTATTCCCAGCTTTCAAGTGCTATGGTTTTGGATTATTACTATGCTATTTAAATACTGTTGTTACTAGCAGATATTGTAACACATCTATTTTGAAGAGAAAATATCAAAAATCAAATACCAAACTTCTGCACTTCTGTCTACTCTGTAAGAACACTTAATAATTGCAGGAGAATTCAATTTTATTTAAATAAAATTACAGTAGATCAGTGAATCGGTCTGCTAGGAATATTTCAATGGTATCAGAGCCTAATCTTGCCGCTTGTGAGTTGATTGCAATCTAGGATTGAAACACTATGGTAGATGAACAGAGAAATGCCCGGTAGAACCAAGTAGAAGAACAGGAAAGAGCAATGATGCAAACACTCATCACAATACAGCCCTTGATAGTCCAAGCCCTCGAGAGATTACAGGATAACTTGGAAAGAATGGAGTTGATAGGCACAGGGGTAGACAGGGACGCAATAGATGTATGTCAATAGCAGGGAGTCAGCACAGCCACAGATCTCATGCTTCTGTAAGGAGCTCCCTTCATTCCCATAGGCATGAATGCCCCTACATACATACTAGAGACAGACCCTTGCTTCCACAATTCTTACCAGGAGAGCGTAGAGCACAGGTAGATCCATCGGAGGTAGAATTTCAAGAATCTGTTATGGAAGCTACAACTGAATGGAGGGCCTTACCTCCTGAGTTCCATGACGTTTTTCTCTTCCCCAGTATTGTTCTCAGCGTAGGGATACTACTAGGTTCAGAGATGACAGGGGTCTTAGACCATAGCAAAATAATGATCTCAATAGAGCTATTGGGAAAGTCTCACTGGTCACTTATAATGGTATGGGTAGTACTACCGCATGAGCTTGGGTGCACAAATTGGATATTTACTTATCTTTACGTCCCATGTCTAAGAGGGAGGCTATACAATTTGTTGTATTACACTTGAATGGGATTGCATATGACTGGTGGCATCATGGGTTGATCACCCAAGATCATGGATTGATTCACTCTTATACAGATTTTACTGAGCGGCTTATTACCCGATTTGACCAGAAAGACACAGAGCTCTACTACAGAGAATTGGCTCATCTTAGACAAACAGGACAGGCTGAAACTTACATTAATGAATTCCAGCGCATTGCTGTGATGGTACCTGATATGCCCCAGAAGCGGAGTGTGATGTTATTCATTGAGGGTTGCAGGACAAACTTAAGGGATTGGTCCGAACATTCCAACCAGCCACCCTTAAGGACGCCATTGATGTAACACTAAGATTGGACATTATTCCTACTTATCAGTTTGAGAAGAGACCATTCAGGGACGCAAGACCTCCACAGAAGGCCAACACCTCACAGAATAGGGACGGACAGTCAGCTAGACCCCCTAGGATGGACCCAGAGACACAGAATGATTTGAGGGGGAAAAAGCTTTGCTTTTCATGCAAAGAACCTTGGGAGCCTAAGCACCGTTATATGGGTAAGAGCAAGGTTCATTTGATTGAGGTGACATCTAAGTTTGGTGATGAGGAGATACCTGACACTAACACTGAGGATAGTCCCAAGGAGACTCATCAGGAGCAATCTCAGTTGGAATTGGACATGCCAGAGTCATTGGCAGCAGCCAAAGTGACTATGGCTACCTTATCTGGTTATCCCAGATTCCATGCCTTTTGGCTGAAAGGTACATTACAAGGCCAGCAAATCATGAGTTTGGTCGATACAGGAGCTACACATAACTTTATTGATTAGAAATTGGTTGAGAAACGTGGGCTACAATCTAAGATATTTGAGGGTTTTGGAAAAAAGGTTGCAGATGGTGCAATTTTGGGCTGCACTAGGAGGATCTCACAACTTAGTATTCAGATGGGGGATTTTACTTTGACAGATGACTTCTATATTCTACCCTTGGAGGATTATGATGTTATTTTGGGTATGCAGTGGCTACAGGGTATTGGAAGGTATATTATTGATCACCACCGCATGCAGTTAGAGTTTCTGTTTGGGGGGAAGAAGGTGATCTTGAGAGCAGCTTCAAACGGTGGACCTAAGGAGTTGACTTCTCGCAGGATGGAGTCTATTATTAGACATGATGATATGATTTGGGCTACATGTTGTTTTGTGAAGTTCAAAATACCTACTCCTCAGGATGGCAGAACATTTCATGTTGATATTCAGTCAATAATGGACTGACATGGCAGAGTTTTTGGTGACATACCTCCTGGTGTACCTCTAGATAAAGGGTTTGAGCATGGGATAGAGGATGGAGCTAAACCAGTGATCACCACTCCATATCATCATCCTAGGGCATACAAGGATGAGATTGAGAAGACCATTCATGAGTTGTTGGACATGGGCTTCATATGCCCCAACTCTAGCCCCTTTGCTTCTTCTGCGGTACTTGTCAAGAAGAAGGATGGGACCTTGTAGATGTATATAGGTTACAGGGCACTGAACAAAAAGACAATCAAAAACAAATACCCTATTCCACACATTGATGAATTGCTAGATGAGCTTCATGGAGCTATCTACTTCTCTAAGATTGATCTTCGTTCAGGTTATCATCAGAACCATGTACGATCAGAGGATGTACACAAGACGGCTTTACGCTACCATTATGGACATTATGAGTTCTTGGTGATGCCTTTTGGCCTTACCAATGCACCGGCTACTTTCCAGTCATGCATGAACCACATCTTCAACAAGCAGTTGAGGAAATCGGTTCTAGTGTTCTTTGACGATATCTTGATTTACAGCCAAACTTGGGATGACCACATCAGGCATGTTGAGGAGGTACTTAGCATCATGGAGAACCAGTCTCTATTTGCTAAGTTGTCCAAATGTGAATTTGGACTTAGAGAGGTTTTGTACTTGGGCCATGTGATCAATGATGACAGAGTTAAAGTACATGAGAAAAAGATTCAAGCTATTCACCCTACCTCCAGAGCATTACTAAGTTACGTGGGTTTCTTGGTCTGTGTGCTTATTACAGGCGGTTTGTGAGGGGTTTCTCTCAGTTAGCAACACCATTGACTGATCTTACAAAGAAAGGGGTTTTCAGATGGACAGAGCAGGCACAGGGAGTATTTGATAGACTCAAGGAGGTTATGAGTACCTGTCCAGTATTAGCACTTCCTGATTTCTCACAGCCTTTTGTGCTGGAGTGTGATGCCTCAGGTGTGGGCATAGGAGCAGTATTGATGCAGAATAAATATCCCATTGCCTATGAGAGTAGGAAACTGAGGGATAATGAGAGACTATACTCTACATATGACAAGGAAATGTTGCCTATCATGCATGCATTAGCCAAGTTCAGACAGTACATTGTTGGTAGAAAATTTGTGGTGAGGACGGACCACAATAGTCTAAAATACTTCCTTGATCAGATAGAACTCAATGATAGATAGCAGAAATGGGTAAGCAAAGTCCAAGCCTATGACTTTGACATAGAGTTCATTAAGGGGAAGAATAATGCAGTTGCTGATGCACTTTCCAGAAAACCATCTATCGCTGCCATATGTTCATTAAGCGAGATTTCAACGAATTGGAAGGCTCAAGTTTTAGTTGAGTACTCCAAAGATCAGCAGGCTTGTGAAATCATGGATGGGCTGATTTCAGATGATAGGTATAGTGTAGTAGATAAGATCATCTATTACAAGGGCAGAGTGTTCCTTATTCTGGGTTCTCAATTGAAGGAGCGAATTCTGCAAGCTTATCACGACACCCCTATGGCAAGGCACCCAAGGTACAGTAAGACTTATAGGGCATTACAAGAGAGATTCTCTTAAAAAGGACTCAAGGATGACGTTTTATGTCATGTTCGAGAATGTTTGACATGTCAGCAGGATAAGTCCGAACATACCTTCCTTGTTGGATTATTGCAGCCATTACCCATACTGGAATAGAAGTGGACAGGGATCTCATGGACTTCATTACAAGTCTTCCTCGGTACAGGGGAAAGATTGTATATATGTGGTAGTTGACAGATTGACCAAAGACGCCCATTTCTTTCCTATCACAGTTGACTTCACCGCATCTCAAATAGTAGAGTTGTTCTTCAAAGAGGTGTTTAGACTCCATGGCCTTCCCAAGACCATAGCGAGCAACAAAGACAACAGGTTCATGAGTTCATTCTGGTAGGAAATTTTCAGGCTCATTGGTATAGAGTTGACACCTAGTACCAACTACCATCCACAAACAGACGAACAGACTAAGATTGTGAACAAATGGGTGGAGGGATATTTACGCAACTATGTCTCAGGACAGCAGAGAGCATGGTTGCGTTGTTACACTTGAGCGAGTATTGTTACATATGACTATTTCTATGACACCAGTCAAAGCCCTCTATGTTACTGTGCCTTATCATTCGTAGACTTGGCCATTGATGACAGCAGAGTTCCTCTAGCACAGGATTGGGTTCAAGAGAACCAAAACATTATGAAATCCCTTAGGGAGAACTTGTAGTAGTCACAGAATCAGTAGAAGATCTATGTTGATTGGCGCCGAGTGGAGAGGGTGTTCGAGGTGGATGATTTGGTCTTTCTACGACTGTAGCCCTACCAATAGAGCACCCTTAAAACGGGTGGAGCTAAAAAGCTCAAGCCGCGTTTCTATGGACCCTACAGGATCCTCGAGCATGTTGGGGAGGTCGCATATGAGCTTGAATTACCTTCAGACAGCAGAGTTCATAATGTATTCCATATATCTCACCTAAAAAAGGCACTAGGGCAGCAGGTTGTAGCATCCCTTCATCTACCCCCGTTGGATGAGGAGGGAAAACTGATTCTGATTCTTGAGCAGATCTTGCAGGAAAGGGAATGCCAGCTGAAGAGAAGGGTGATTTGGGAGTACTTGATCCATTGGAAAGGCCTCCCTATTGAGGATGCCACATGGGAAAGTGAATCCATTTTACAGCATCCAAGTTTGCAGTTGCTTGTGGGGAAGCATCTCCAAGAGGGGAGGACTGTCATGTCCCCTCTTTAGCTCCTTCTGGTAGTGATATGTGAGTTAGCCTATCAAGGAGTCTCGTAGGCTGGCAAGAGTGTTTAGAGGCTCAATCAAGGTTACAGTGTTCGGATTTGAAGTTTCTGATAATGAGGGCATGATTCAGAGGAGTTCCTTAATTATAGGAGGAGACCCCTACTTTCTAGGAGGTGGAGGTATCATCCAGCATTGAGGTTATAGGAGACCGTCCCCTGGTTTCAATTTCAGGAGATTCAGAGGTCTTCCTACATTTTAGGGTTATCCCTAGATTTGAGGGATGAGATTGACGATTATTTCATGATATCCGGCATCAGTCACAGGTGGTGGCAAGTTCAGTTTCACCTTCTGAAGGTGATTTGGCTATTAGTTGGCCCTTGGGGAAATATTTAAATATTTCCCTAAGTTAGTAATTAAATATTTAAATAAGGCTAATTTATTAGCCACTAGGATGAAATAAAGAGATTTTTGGCTCAAGTTGGTCAGTTGTGCTAGGGTGTGATAGTCCGTTGGAAAGTGTCAGACCTCTACTATTTGATCTACAGGAGCCTCAGTGATGCTTGATACTTTTACCATGATTGAAATAATGTTTCTTTTTCCTCTATGTTGGACGCCAATAATGGAAATAAACATTATAACCCAAAGTTTCCACTTAAGTCATATTAGGTCATTCTTAGGGTTCAAATGCCTAGTAGGGAGTTATAAGGAGAAGCAAAGGAAGGAAAGATTATCTTTTACATTATTCATCCATCATTTTGGGTGCTTGGCTCTGGTAGAGCATTCCTCCAACTAGGACACTAACCCTAGGTTGAGAGAGTAAACTGTTTGGGACGTAACCCTCAAGCAGCTGTGACTCAGCAGGTCTTCAGTACTATATCCAGGCAGAAAGCAAGCAGCTTCAGCAATGGCAGCCTTTCTTATCTGATCTTCAGCAGCAGCCGCCATCTCAGATCTGACTTTCAGCATTGGGCCGCCTTTTTGAACACCTGGGCGTTGGAATAAGAACAGATCTGTTGCAGACCTGTAGCTGGCTGCCTATCCATATCTGGCGTTGACTGTAGCTAAGGTACTAGGTTGCTTTATTCTTGTAACAGACATTATTGGGTTCGTTTGGGTATTCCTAGCTTTCAAGTGCTGTGGTTTTGGATTATTACTATGCTGTTTAAATACTGCTATTACCAGTAGATATTGTAACACATCTATTTTGAAGAGAAAATATCAAAAATCAAATACCAAACTTCTGCACTTCTGTCTACTCTGTAAGAACATTTAATAATTGCAGGAGAATTCAATTTTATTTAAATAAAATTACAGTGGATCAGTGAATCAGTCTGCTAGGGATATTTCAATCTAGCAGACTACAGATTATTGAAAAGTCAAATATACTGCCGTTTGGAGCCAAATTCGGCTCAATGTCTTCCCAAGTTCACGCAGCGATCTCAAATTCTTCCCGGGCTTACCTGTCAGTTTGTAAAGTTGGCCAAATTCTTCATAAATTTGTCCTGGGTCCTGCAGAATGAATTTCCGGCAAACTGTTGAGACTGTGGGCGACTTTTCTGTGAATTTACACCGTACCAGAATTTGGTGTGAACCAACTTCCAACTTTCACCCTTCCTTAATGAATCTGGTAACTTTGCTTTTAAGCATTAACTCAAATCATTGACTTGCTGACCTACCTCTTTGTAAACAACTCACTCAATAGTATACTCTACACATTAATTCAAACAAAGAATTAATGATACAACATAGAGTGTCATTCATTTATTAGACAAAATTAGTCTTCACAACATTCTCACTTATTTTCAAATTAACCCAATCTTCTCTGATTTGCTTCCTGTTTCTCTTTGAATTCTCACAAGCATTTTTTCAGACAAGCTAAACTAAATTTGACCTGACTTTGCACTTTTTCTCATATTTTCCTGACCTTTTCTAAGACTAATTTTAGGCCATTTGATCTACCTGAAAAGATCTTATATATATTGGCCTGGCTGAAGTGTAACTTAAACAAACAAAACTAAGATATCGTTTTCCAACAAAAAGAGTTTGCTCTAAATGACATGTAAAAGCTCTCCGAATTCAGGTTACAAAGATAATACTATTTTGCAATTCAGCACATAATCAAATGAAAATGAAAATAAGTTTTATCCCCAGTCTGCTCTAAGTCTGAAGTCCATGCCATCATGTTACAAACCAAAAGTAACCAGAAAAAAAAACATGGTGAAGAGGTTAAACACTCTAGCATATGGTGGAACACAGAGAAAAAATACAAGTAAAAGGTACACTCAAGACATAGGGCACTCTGAACTACAACGATATTGCATATAAGTGGCCTAAAAAAGGTCATAAACGGATCTATATTACGTAACAGCAAAATATGGCTAGGCTTCAACAGTATATGCACCTTACAACTCAAGAGACAAGAAAATGCAAATATCCTAGACTATTTTCTTTGTGGTAAATATATCTCAGCATGCCATTAATGCCTATCGACCACTTTTGACATATAGTAAAACTCTGTATGATCAAAACAATGTCCCGTATCAAGGTGATGATTACTGGGGCAACAACAAAATATTTGATTATGCATTAAAAATTCATTGTGACATCAATATAGGCATCCCGTCTTGGAAAGACTCTGCCAACATAGTAGAGATTTATCCCCTATTTGTATTTAACCTCGGCAAGTCAATTTTTATCAAACCAAGCTTTGACAGACCATTTCCAAATGCCTCAAAATCTTGGTTGACAAACTTATTAACTAGAAGCAACACCCATAGACATTTTATATTCTCTCCAAATGTTAACAGGTTTGGTCTAGCTTCTCTGCAGAAAAGGTCTAGCTTCTCTGCAGAAAAGTTTGCCTTGTTGGAAATGTGTTGTGCGTATTTTTCATTATTTAAATTGATCAGACTACACAAGCAGAACGGAAAACACCTTCCAACAATATGGGGTGCCGAACCCGGGCCACTACAGGGGTCGAGGGGGTGCGAATCCCCGGCTGGGGATCAGGGGGTGGATAATTTCCAGCAGTGTTTGAGACAGCATCCCAAGTAATTTTTTGGGGTCCTTTTATGGGTTGTCTGCTTAGTGAATTGCCACGTGATATTGTAATTTGTAACTACTCAGGCAGTTTCCTTTTGTGCCTATATACATGCATTATGTTAAAGCAAAAAATTTGAATACGTCCTTGTATTGTAAATGGTTGATTTGAGGCAAAAAGAAAGGTCACTGCAGCGTTTTTGACATAAAAATGTTTTCCTAGGTGAAATCAAGTGTAATTTGTATGCAATTTTTGTTTTTCTGTTATATAGATTAAATACTCTATTAGCACCGCTTCCTTTTATAAGTTTATTGTCTTATTCTTCTTTTCATGCCTAACAACGGAAATAGTTTAAACCTTGCATTGACCCACGCCACAACCACACTTGCCTGGAAGAACACTAAGCTCAAAACCCTATTAATATGCTCCTGATATAGTTTTTATAGCTTGAGACGGCCATCTACCATGCTTGGATGTAATGCCCGTTTCTAGGGCTTTTTGTGCAACCTCCCAGTGTTGCAATGTTTGGATTCCGGGAAACTTGCTATGGATCTCATACCACTAATGAAAGTTGGTATGGACGACGGCAAAGAAAAATGATAGAATTGAGACAGTCATATGGGTAATCCCGATATACATGGACTGGGGTGGCTAGCTTTACTCTGAAGCTTGTTTATGACAATTAAAAACAAACAAAAATTGAAAAATATACATAAGGTAGAGTAACAAATCCCCGTGCTCCTTTCTGCAAAGATGGTCTCATATGCCTCAGGAGGCTTGCTCATTGTTAATAAGATTTTAACCAAGATATGATTTTTTTTCTGTCAGGATACAGTTCACATGGAAAACTGAAAGACTAACGAACTAATTTTCACAGTGCAGTTCTCGAGTGAGACATTTGAAATACAAAAAAGGAATCCTGGACAGCTAAGCTTAAAAATCAAAGTGGCTTATCCCAAAGGATACAAAAATTGAAAAATATGTAAAAGTTAGTGTAAGAAATCCCCTTGCTCCTGCAAGGATGGTCTCATATGCTCACGACGCTTGGTCATTGATAATGTGATTGAAACCACGATATGGATTTTTTTTTTCTGTCAGGACATAGTTCACATGGCAAAGACTACCGAACTAGTTTTCACAGAGCAGTTCTCGAGTGAGAAATTTGAAAACAAAAATAGGAATATTGGACTGTTGAGCTTACAAATCAAATAAGCAAGTCCCTTGACCAGAGATTCTGAGTGGTCAATGGAAATGGAGAACTGAAAGTTTGTAGTACCCATTCTGACTTTACAGGGATCTTTTAGCCCGTTGACAGCTCTATTTTGAGAATTTCATAATTTTTGATGCATAATCCTCACAAAATGTAGGGAAAGCTACAATGTTTCATGTTGTATGTTACAGGAATATAATATTTGGCAATTTTCTCTGAAATTTTCTAAGCAGCACCTACAGAGATAATTACATTATAACCCTCAATGGGACCATGATCTAACAATATATTACCGATAAGATATAAGTATTCACCAGTCGTCGTATTAAACATTTTAACGATTTATTTCTAATATGATCCCATTCAAGAATTGGATTTCAATTTTTAGCCAGATATGATACAGGTTTTATATGGATCTTTTCGCTGACTGTTACAATGCATCGGTATTAAGTATATTTCCCAAAGGATGACATGGATCTTTGACAATGAACCAGACATTGCACGGGTCTTATAGGGCATTCTGAATATCACTGAATACCATGATATAAATGCTATGAGCTTGAACTAGACTTGATATAGATTCAATACAGATTCCATTTCGCTATTGCGTGAATTATTAATATGACTCAAATCATGATGTGAGTATTTGAGAGTAGACATGTCGTAGATTTCACGAAAGGTGGTTTTGCAATTTCCTGAAATCGTGAAATAGGCAGGGACTTGAAATCTTTAACTTGAACATGATATAGACAAGTGTTGTTTTCCAAATTACGATTTTCAATGTGCTTTTTAGTTCTAAAGGCATTTTTATTAACAGAAGAGAGCACGATTGTGTCTTATTGAATACAGCAGAAAACTGATAAGAGATGGATTAAACATACGTGGACATGTGATTACTGACAGTAATGAGAGGAGTGCCAGAAGGTCTGGACTTGATGAGGCGGAGAAGGGTGTCTTTATTGTGTACGTGGGTGTTATTGAGAAATGATGTTACCAGCATGGTAAATGCACCACCTGCAGTCATCACCATTCTGCGCGGAATGCCTCTCAGATGCGTGTCCTTCGCAGCCCACTCCATTTGCTCCTCTTTCAAATCCTCTCATCCGAATCGATATTCTCCTCACATGTTGAACTGTTCAACTAAACTGGGTTTCGAACTCTGACTTCCAATTGGGTGCCTTTCGTCTGTCAAGGAAATCGAGAACAATTGGTAACTAGGAATGATTTTGTTTATACTGTGAGATTTGGGGTTGCCAAATACTTGTACGATACGGTATGGAGCGATTTGGAAAAAATGGCGATTCATTGAATGAAAGATTTTAATTACTTCCATCAGGGTGAAGTAGTCTAAGGGATCTTCAAAAATAGTAGAGAGCTAAATTAGGGTCAAATCTTAAGTCATTTCTACGAAGCAAAGGGAATAAAGTTGGGATTGGGTCTAATAATTGTTCCATTTTTCCTATACTGAACCGTTTAATAATAAATAAATAAATAATTTTACAAGTCAATATATACATATAATAAACTCAAAGATTAATTATTTGTTTCTTATATAGAGTGAGAGTGTGTTTGCATAGCTTTAATTTGTATTTATTTTAAGAATATTGTTACGAAAAATGTTTGGGTTAGGAATAGATTTATGGAGAGGAATATAGTTAGACATAACATTAGAAATATTATTTAGATTATAGTTGGACTTAGGTTTGCTGATAGGGGTAGGGTTATAATTACGATTAGGGTGAGACATAAGATAAGTGATGGGTTAGACAAAGCATTAGGGCTAGGAGTAGGATTACTCTTTGAGTTATGATTAGATATAGAGTTATGTTTAGGGGCACACTTACGATAGGCCATTTGTTAGGATTATAATTAGTGTTATGCTTAGGAGTGCACTTAGGGTTAGGGTTTCATGCTTAGGATAAGTGAAGGGTTCACTTATGATAAGGCTACTATTGGATTATAATTTGTGATATTTGGGAGTAGAGTTAGGGTTAGAGTTTTAGACTTAGGAGAAGTGGAGGGTTAGGTATATGATTAGGGTTAGGACCAAGAATATAGATTGAGTTAGGGTTAGATTTAAGGCTTAGAAATTATGATTGGTGCAATGGTTTCATTTAGAAGTAAGGTTAAGGTTAGAGTTAGACTTATGATTAGGAGTAGGGTTAGGGTTAGGGTTAGGATTAGGGTTAAAATTTAGATAAGGGTCAAACATATAGGTCTTTAGTATTATAATCAGTGTTACAAATCATAGTATAGTTAGGGTTAGGGTTTCAAATTATATTTCTTGATTTAGTTACACCTTCTATAAGACTTAGGGAAAGGCTTGGGACTAAGGGTAATGTAATGGATAGGAGTACAACTATCGTTAAAGTTAGAGTTAAGGTTAAAGACACAATTTTATTTAGGGTTAGAGTTAGCAATATAATTATTTAGGATTACAATTAGGTACAAAGTTATAGTTAGGGTTATACTTACGATAAGGCTTCAAGTTAAGAGTTAGTGGTAAAGTTACAATAAGGAAGAATTTAGAGTTATGATTAAAGTCAGACATACAAAAAGGTAAATGTTAAGGTGATACGTAGGATTATATGTAGGGTTAGGGTTTTTATTAGGGTTACAAGTAGGGTTACAATTAGAGCCAACATTAAAAATATGGTTAGGGCTAGGGTAAGGCTTATGATCAGGATTATTGCTAGGGTTATGATTGTTAGCATGAATGTTGATGATATTCTTATGGGGGAGTATCCTAGCATTGTTGGAGCATTTGGAAGATTGTTAGCATGATTGTGTGTTGCATTCATGAGTGTGTTTGTCATTGATGTCAACATACTTATTATGCTGTGAAAACACTAACAAAGTAGTAAATCAAGATTGAGATCATGACGTTCGAGGAATGGAGATGAGGAAAAGTACAATTGAAGACATGTTCTACAAAGTATCATGATGATGTTGCTAAGAGCGCATGAAGAAATATGAAGATAGTTGATAGTTATTCAAGATTTATTGAAGACAAAGTTCTAACAGAGTTTCTAAGAAGCGGTTTCTGATAATTGGATTATATCTTCTTATAGAGATCGAATATGGTATTGCACATTTAGATAGAGGAAGAAGATATGGCAGTGATGGTGTGGTTGATTGTGTTAAGTCTAAGGTTACACATATGAAGAATTGTGAAGACTGTGAGCTGATAGTATTATGTAATTTTATGAAAAGATGTATTGTAACGTACATTGTATTATCTTAGTGTGGTCCCATTATAATTGTAAATTGAGAAAGCCTCAACGCTAACTCAACTAATTAGTTTGAGGACTTGGTATAAAGGAAATTTGTTTTCCTTTTGGTTAAGAGTTGTAAGTGGTTGTGTAAGAAATTATAAGAAAAGTTTGTGTAATGCAAGTGAGCGAACCTGGATGTAAGATCCAATGAATCCAATATTGAGTATCTTGAGATTAGAGAAGTGTTTGGTGTGGATAAGGCACAACAAGCTAAAAAAGAGATTGAATTTGGAAAAGAGATAGAAATGGATACATTTGTATTGCTATTATTCTACTAAGGATAGTACAAAGGCCAATTAGACAATGAGTTCGATGGTCTTTCCCCTGAAGTTGTTTAGACAGTGGGTCCTTCTTCCTTCCACAACTCCTAACAAGGTTGGAATCTCCTTACAGGGATTGAAAGTCTCTTGATAGGGACTAATATGTACTGAATGTATTTTATTGACTCCTAACAGGGTCCATCCTCTTACAAGGAACTTATATATTAGTACATTATTTTGTGGGTACCATCCCCACCAGGGTTTTCCCTATGATCAAGGGTTTCCCTGGTTAACAAATCTAGTGTTATTGTACATCATTATCCTCTTGTGGATGTTGCTCTTATTGATCACATGATTCACATTTAATAAGGTTAATAAGAGTTGTTTTAATTGGATAACTGACCCCCCCCCCCCCCCCCCCCAAGTTATCTTGGCGAACTTTACTTTCTAACAATTGGTATCAAAGCATAGGTCCTTAAAGAAAAATCTTAGTAGCTTAAGGAGATCTATGGAAAGTTGTTTCATAAAAGAAAGTTTGAATTTTGATGGAACCAACTATGATAGTTGGAAAGAGAAGATGAAGATACATTTTCTATGCATGGGTCCGGGAGATTGGTTGATCACTAAAATGGAGAAAGAAGTGGTTAAAGAAGATAATCTTAAGGAATGTGCAATATGCTTCCTAGGGAAGCACTTTTATTAGTACTTTCTAAAAATGAGTACATTCAGGTAAAATCTTTTAATTTGGCACATAAAATTTGGAAAGCTTTGGAATCTACTTAAGAAGGTGATAAGCATGCTAAGAAGGCTAGATTGTTGAATTGAATATGTTTATTTCAAAAGCTAAAATGATGGAAGATGAATCTTTAAGAAGTTATTTTGGTAGGATATTAGAAATTGTTGCAAGAATTAAGGCTTGTGATGGAACAAAATATGGAGATGGCATTGTATGGAAGATCTTGAAAACTTTGAAAACTCCATATTAGCAAATAGCACAAATGATTGAACAAGATAGACCTTGCACAGAGAAGTTCATAAGAGACTCTTCTTGGAAGATTAGAATCAGCTAAGATAAGTTTGAGGCAAAGTGGTGATTTACCTAGAGTTGGGACTACTTTCAACGCATTGAGTGTTTGACCTACATTGACAAGGAGTGCGAGTACTAGTGGAGATTATGCCAATAGCAACAAAGGAAGACAGAAAAATTGAAGAAGGAATTGCCTTGCTTATGAGAAAAGAACCCGAAGGTAAGAAAATCTTTAAATGTTGGACTTGCAATGAATATGGTCATTATGCTTCTAAATGCACCCTAAGAGAGTAAATAAGTATAAGAGAAATTTCAAGCCTAGGAAACCTAGAGAATGTCTTTATGACAACGATGAAGATGTGGAAGCCAGTGTGGAAAGATTCTTGAGTGAAAGTGAATGAAAATGATGAAATATGATTTTTTACAATTAAAAAGGAAAGTCTTGGAAAAGAAGAAATTAGAGAAGAAAAGGCATTAGTGTCACAAGTTGAAAAGAAGAAATGTGATTGGATCATTTATAGTGGTTGTTCACATCATATGAATGGAGATCTGAATAAGTTTCTTAAGTTCAACAGTTGTGATGGAGGAATTGTTAGAGTTGGAAACAATGTGGCATTTCACATAAAAGGAATAGGATATATTACTCTTGATGCAAAAACTAACATTGATGATGTTTATTTTGGTAATGGTCTAAAACATAATCTTCTGAGAATTGAACAATTAGTTGACAAGGGATATCAGTTGAAATTCATAGAGAAGACATGTATAATCATGGAAAAAGTTGGTAAGTGGATTGGTAGTGGTACTAGATCAAGAGGTAATATTTTCCACACTACAACATTTGGGATCAAATTGCAATGATAATTTGCGATAGTGGTGTAAATTGTGTTGATTTTCATGTTTTTTTTTTGTAATTGTCCCCGATGTCATCGCAAATTTGATGTTGGCATCATAATTATGATGCCCTCGTGAGTATAAACAAAAAGAAAAAATATGAAAGAAATCATTTCCCATTTGTTTTGATTGTGGAGAGCTGCATGAGAAAGAGAGTTGAGAGCTTCAAATGAGGGTGGATAGTTGTCAATGTTGTCATGCCCTTATGAATGATGCATTTCATTGTTGTGATCTCTGCATTTCATTATCATGCCCTTGCTCTATAATTTGTTGTTTTGATCTCTACAGTTTGTTGGTGTGCCCTTGCTCTATGATTTGGTTGTCATGCCCTTGTGATCTATGCATTTCATTACCGTGCCCTTGCTCTGTGTTTTCATTGTCATGCCCTTGTGTTGTGAGTTTGTTGCCATGTCATGCCCTTGTGATCTATGTGCCCTTGCTCTCTAATTTCATTGTCGTGCCATGCCCTTGCTATCTGATTTTGTTGTTGTGCCCTATCTCTACCATTTTCTTTGAGGGCTATGTAAATGTTCATTTATTTTCTTTCTAAATAGGTATTTCTTTATATTTCCTTCTAAATAGGTATATTTAGATATCTTTTTTAAGGTGCTTATTACATCTTAGCACAATAGAAAAATTGATCCAACTGCATACATATTCCAGAATCCAAATAATAAAACAATAAAACTTACTCAACCCATGCTAAGTGACTTATCTCAAGATCCCCCACAAAAATAATTTAGACCAAGAAAAAAGGGCAGAGTTAGCAAGAAATTTTACAAAAATATATCATAGTAGATATTTTTAGAAAGAAACTAGCCATAACCCAGTAAATTGTGTCTAATTGCTAGTTAGCTGGGTTGATTACAAATTCTTGTAGAGCTATCATTAGATTAGGTACAATAAAACAAACAATTAGTTGTTCCCATCTGGCAGGATCAAATATAGTTTTCCATGGTGATAAAATTGCATATGCAGATGCATCACTTCAAAGCTAGGCATGAAGCACATTTCCCAATTTATAACAAATGGTTGGATATAAAGGCTCTATATTCTATCCCAAAAATGGAAGCCAAGGATGTAATCGTGCATGTATTGGCACACTCTCCGTATGAGGATCCCAAGTATCTACTGATGTTGTTAATTTGGGCATCACTATATGATCCAAAATGTTATGAAGTACTGAAGACAGTAGTAACTTTTCCCATATCTCTTGAAAACATAGCATAATTTCAAGGTCCCTTGGCTCCTAGGAATTTGTAGTAGCTATTCTCACTGCTGGAAGAATAACTTGAGTGAAGAGTTGAGTGTAAGGAGTTGAAGAGGCAACTTTTTCTTCTGTGTAAATGCCATAATCATGAGGCTCATTCCCTTGAAAAAGCCTTTGCCATAATGACATTACCTCTAAACCATGCAAAGGATGTTGAAGTGGTTCCCAACCTTGAAACACTCTTATAAACATTTGATACTTGGGGTCATCGCAAGGAGTCTATGCCAATACTTGAACACTCTCATAAGCATTTGATATTTGGACTATAAATTCTCAAAGACACTTGCAATTGATTCCAATGTCACAACACCTACTGCAACACTTTCCTGGATTCTATCATGTGGCTCCCATAATATACTCAATGTTGTCTAGATGTTGTTTCTGTCATCTAGTCTCTTTCTAAAGCCGCTCCTTCTCCTTTGCACCTATGCCTTAAAGTTTGATTATCAAACTTTTGTATATCTACCTCTACTTTATCTAAAATCAACTTCACATCGTGTTGCAACTCTAGCATAGGTGTTTGATCATCGATAGATTTCATTTCAGCATTCAAGTTTTCAAGGTTGGTCAACACCCTCACTTGCAGACCTCCCATGTCAAGCACTTTCTATATTGTTTCAACACCATGTTCTTGGTTTTGAACTAACAGTTCTTTAGGTGCATTTTCTTGTAAAACATTAATTTTGTTGAATAATTATAAACTCTTAGAAAGTGTATTGTTCTTTTCATGTATGTATGTATATATAATAATGAATACTAATTATGTTTTCATGTATGTTAAAATAATAACTAACATTACTATTCGATCATCTAATAATGAAGTAATCAACCCAATTAACCAGCAACTAGACTAATTTAATTGGTGTTTCCAATGTCATAGTACCTACCACAACACTTTCCTAGATTTTATCCAATGGTTCCCATAATATCCTCTATGTTTTCTAGTTGTTGTTTCTGCCATGCAGTCTCTTTCTAAAGTTGCTCCTTCTCCTTCTCTTTCTAAAGTCATTCCTTCTCCTTCGCCCTTGTGTCTTAAATTTTGATTATCAAACTTCTAAATATCTACCTCTAGCATAGGTGTTAGATCATCAATAGCTTTCATTTCAACATTCAAGTTTTCATGATTGGTCAACACCCTCACTTGTAGACGTCTCATGCCAAGCAATTTATGTACTATTTCAATGACATTTTCTTGTAAAACATTAATTTTGTTGAAAATTTGTAAACTCTTAGAAAGTGCATTATTGTTTTCATGTATGTATGTATATATAATAATGAATAATGATAATGTTTTCATGTATGACAAAATAATAACTAACATTAGACCATATAATAATGAAGTAATTAACCTAGTTAATCAACAACTAGACCAATTTAACTGGTGTTTCCAATGTCATAGTACTTACCACAACACTTTCCTAGATTCTATCCAATGGCTACCATAATATCCTCTACGTTGTCTAGTTGTTGTTTCTGTCATGCAGTCTCTTTCTAAAGCTACTCCTCCTTCTCTTTCTAAAGTTGTTCCTTCTCCTTCACTCTTGTGCCTTAAATTTTGACTATCAAAATTCTAAATATCTACCTTGGCATAGGTATTTGATCATCAATAGCTTTCATTTCAGCATTCAAGTTTTCAAGATTGGTCAACACCCTCACTTGTAGACCTCTCATGTCAAGCAATTTATGTATTATTTCATCAACATTTCCTTGTAAAACATTAATTTTGTTGAACAATTGTAAACTCTTAGAAAGTGCATTGTTGTTTTCATGTATGTATGTATATATAGTAATGAATAATAATAATATTTTCATGTATGTCAAAATAATAACTAACTTTACCATTGGATCATATAATAATGAAGTAATCAACCCAGTTAATTAGCAACTAGACCAATTTAATTGGTGTTTCCAATGTCATAGTACCTACTGCAACGCTTTCCTGGATTCTATCGAGTGGCTCCCATAATATCCTCTATGTTTTCTAGTTGTTGTTTCTATCATGCAGTCTCTTTCTAAAGTTGCTCCTTCTCCTTCTCTTTCTAAAGTCGTACCTTCTCCTTGCTCTTGTGCCTTAAATTTTGATTATCACACTTCTGAATGTCTACCTCTGGCATAGGAGTTTGATAATTGATAGCTTTCATTTTAGCATTCAAGTTTTCAAGATTGGTCAATGCCCTTACTTGCGGACCTCTCATGTCAAGCAATTTTTGTACTATTTCAACAATATTTTCTTGTAAAACATTAATTTTGTTGAAAAATTGTAAACTCTTAGAAAGTGCATTATTGTTTTTATGTACGTATGTGTATATATATGTATGTATATATGTATGTATGTATGTATGTATATATGTATATGTATATGTATATGTATATGCATATGTATGTATGTATGTGTGTATATACATATATATACATACATACAGACACGTATTTGTGTGTCTAATATGTATGTATGCATATATAGAGAGAGATCTTGTGGATTATGGATTATAAACAAAAAAGAAAAGAAAACATGATATTAATCATTCCTCATTCATTTTGATTGATTATGGAGAGTTGCACACGAAAGAGGGTGGAGAGCTACAAACAAGGGTGGAGAGCTCTGAACATTGGTGGAGATCAGTGGAGATCTAGGATTTTGTTGTTATTCCCTTGTGATCGTTGCATTTTGTTATTATGTTGTGCCCTTGTGATCTCTGTGCTCTTGTTCATATATAATGGCTTTGGTCAGATTCAAGGATAACTGATTATGATGACTGTATGCATATGTGCATGCATGTATGTATATCAGTTCACTATGTGAACTATTTTACATGCATACATACATACTTGCATAGTACTTGTGCTAAATTAAATTAATCATTCATGTCTTGAATTTACACAAGCAATTATCCTTACATTCAATTGAAACTATTCATACCAAACTAAGTATGCAGAAATCTATACTTACAAATTATATTATCTCTTGGTGATTGAGCAAAGATCTTGTGCATAATATTGAATCTAGGTAATGATCGAATGCATTCGCATAAAGTCATAATAAGATCAAGTAGATGATCCATTTATGTTACTTCATACTTGTTTTATTGAACATTTTGTTACTTCATATTATGTTACTTCATTAAAATTAGGACTTCAACAAAGCCAATGATCATTGCATTTCATTGTCATGCCCGTGTGATCTCTGCATCTTGTTGTCATGCCCTTGTGATCTCTATATATGTATGTATGTACATACATATGTATATGTATATATATGTGTATATGCATGTATGTATGTGTTGGAAATTTGATTGAAAAGATCATCGTAAGAAGAAGGATGATTGAAAGAGGGAGATTGTTGCAAAGAAGGAAGATTGTTTTTTGAAAAAAGAGGGGTAAAAACTTTATTGAAAAAGAAATCAAAGCAGTACAGAATAGACCAGGGCCTTAACCCTAGGAAACACTAGAAACCACAGAAAAACTGTAGAAGCAAAATCAACTCTCCCTGATTCCACTTACATCCTCTGTCAACGTCCTCTCCAAATCTTGACATAACTCACCTGGCAGCTGCTCCCACTCATCAATCCGCCAACCATCTATATTTCCAGATGCCCATTTTGCCAAACTATCAGCTGCCCTATTCCACTCCCTTGGAATATGGGTATAAGACACTGAATCCAACATAGAACTAACCTATAAAATATGTTGCACTATCAAAGACAACTCCCAGCTAACATCTAAACACTTTCTCTCAAGTAGAAGATTCACAAGAACTTGAGAGTCAGATTCACAAATCACCTTACGCCACCCAAGAGAAAATGCCCTCTGCAAAGCATAAAGAATAGCCAACCCTTCCATTCTATTAATAGTTTGCATCCCTTTATTGACTGAGAATATAAAAACCACCTTACCAGAATAATCCCTACCAATTCCACCTATACCAACAGGCTCTGGATTTCCCCTAGATGAACCATCAGTATTAACTTTTAAAATGCCAGCCGGAGGGGTCATCCATTTCCCTATCCTTTGAACTTTATGTTTCGCCCTTCTACCTCTCCTAGCACAGGCAAAGTCTGGAGAAATTCCTAGAATTCCAAACCTGTCAACCATTATAGCATCCTCCCTCTCAAGAGGCATCACCACCTCACTCTTAGCTAAGACTGTGTCCTGAATCATTCCCAAAATTCTAATCCAAACCTACTGAATCCCCAAAGCTTCTCCTTGAAATATTCTCCGATTTCGTTCCAGCCAGACTTGCCATAGCAAAAAGGTAGGTCCAGTATACCAAACATCCTGCAAGAAGGGAGCCAGGGACGGGGGCCTCCCCAGTCTCAACCAAAAATCCGCTAGAGAGGAAGCGTGAATGCACGGGCATTTCCAAACATCCCACCAAAAATTCCATAATTGTAGAGTGAAAGAGCAATGGAAGAACAAATGCACAGAGTCTTCCTCCTCACTACTACAAAGGATACATCTCGACGGGCCGAAAAAACCCCTCTTCCAAATATTGTCCCAAGTCAGGCACCTGTTCCAAACCAAGGTCCAAGTAAAGCAGTTACATTTTGGCCAAGAAAACTGACTCCAAACTTTCTTCCACCATTGAACCTCCCCTCCCACCAGCTGTTGGGAGAGCAACTCCTGATAACCAGAGGAAATAGTATACATGCCCTTGGGATTAGGGGACCAGGCCAACACATCATCACCCCTAAGGGCATTACAGTTTCGCCCGAAAGAATGTACTAGAGCTTAGCTCGCTCCACTTCTGAACCAAAAATAGGCCATTCCTCCAGATTCTTCCACCTCACTTCCACTCGCTGACCCTGAGGGGAAAAAGATTTAAAGTCACACACTCTTGACCATCCAGCATCAAAGAAACTCTGAGCCAACATGCGCAAATGAGGATACTGAACAACCAGGGGAGTATACTCATCCCAAGCATCATGCCAGAACTGAGCCTCTGAGCCACTTTTGCAGATCCAATGTAAGCCACCCTTAATGAGCGGAACTCCTTTCTTGAGACTATTCCATATCATAGAGCCTTTCCTGCACAAGCTATACCGAGGGATATCCTTATGGGGGATGTTAGGATAAACCACAGACAGAAATAAAAAACTACATGCAAATATAACCAATAACAAAAAATAATAGAACACACAGAAATGAACACAAGGCACCAAGATTTAACGTGGTTCACCCAATCCCTGGGCTACGTCCACCAAACACCAAGTCTGATCTTATTACAATCCAGTGATTACAACCTGATTACAATCTGTAATCCCTTATAGCTCAATACCGCCGCAAGAACCAATTTCGTATCACAACATTATGAAAAATACCCAACCCTAAGCCCTTTTATACAAGTATTAAACCACTTTAGGGTTATAACATGTCGGCCATATGCGGCTACCATGTCAGCTACTGCCCAAAATTTTTTTCTATTTATGAAGTATGCACAGTACTTTCCTAATTAGTCACCACAATCTAACAATCTCCCACTTGGAGACTGATCCTGTAGCAATACCACTACCACATGGGGCTCCCACTGGATCAAACCATCCTAGACTCTATTGTTCTTTTATTCATGTTCAGTCTAAAAGACCAACCAAAGCTGAAGAGGAGTTCAGCTTCTCCCTTGTTACAACCTTTGTCAACATATCTGCTGGATTGTCATTGGTATGTATCTTCTCCAGCTTTAACTGTCCATCCTCCAAAACTGACCGAATGAAATGGTACGCAACTGTATGTGTTTGGTCTTAGAATGCAGAGCTGAATTCTTAGCAAGATGAATGGCACTCTGACTATCTGTGAACAAATAATTATCCTTCTGAGGATGTCCCAATTCTTCCAAGAAGAATTGAAGCCATATCATCTCCTTGGTTGCCTCTGTAGCAGCAACATACTCTGCCTCTGTAGTGGATAAAGCATTAATCTTCTGTAACCTAGAAACCCAGCTCATAGCTGCCCCACCAATAGTAAAGAGATAACCTGTAGTACTCCGCCTGGTATCAATATCCCCTGCCAAATCTGAGTCAACATAGCCCTGTAAATCAGTAATAGAGCCCCCAAAGTGTAAACACTTATTGGATGTTCCTCTCAAATATCTGAGAATCCACTTGACAACATTCCAATGCTCAAATCTTGGAAGACTCATATACCTGCTAACGACTCCCACTGCATGTGCAATATCTGGCCTAGTGCATACCATAGCATACATCAAACTTCC
Organism: Cupressus sempervirens; assembly: GCA_028749045.1. Lineage (NCBI taxonomy): Eukaryota > Viridiplantae > Streptophyta > Pinopsida > Cupressales > Cupressaceae > Cupressus > Cupressus sempervirens. The sequence continues at coordinate 807,686,561 of CM053786.1, read as the reverse complement.
TACAGCTGAAGCATAGGGTACCTTGGACATCTTATCCTCCTCTTCCTGTGTCTTGGGACACATCTCCTTAGTCAATTTCAAATGACCAGGTAAAGGTGTGCTGACAGATTTAGCATTCTCCATAGAGAAACGTTGCAACACCTTCTCAACATAATCAGCTTGAGATAGCATCAATGTTCTGTTCTTCTTATCTCTGCAAATCTTCATACCAAGGATTTGTTTTGTTGCCCCCAAATCCTTCATAGCAAATGCATGTGCTAATTGGCATTTTAGCCCCTTAATATGATCCATGTTAGACCCAGCTACAAGCATATCATCAACATATAAACATAAAATAATGTAGCTATCATCATCCAACCTCTTAAAATAAACACAGTAATCTGAATGACACCTATTATATCCATGCTCATGCATAAAACTGTCAAATTTCAGATACCATTGCCGAGGTGCTTGCTTCAAGCCATATAAACTTTTCTTCAATTTGCACACTAAGTTCTCCTTACCTTTGACCTCAAAACCCTGTGGCTGAGCCATATATATTTCTTCATCCAAATCACCATGAAGAAAGGCTATTTTAACATCCATCTGCTCTAAATGCAAATCTTCAGTAGCCACAAGACTTAAAACAGTACGAATAGAAGTCATTTTAACAACAGGAGAAAATATCTCATCAAAATCAATTCCCTTTTTCTGTGCAAATCCTTTTACAACTAACCTGGCCTTAAATCTTTTCTTACCTCCTTCCTCTTCTTTCAACCTGTAAACCCATTTATTCTGTAAAGCCTTTTTACCTGCAGGCAACTTGCACAAATCCCATGTCTTATTTTTCAGCAAAGATTCCATTTCATCTTTCATTGCAGACTCCCACTGAATCTTAGTATCCACCTGCACAGCTTCATCATAACTTTCAGGTTCACCAGCATCAGTAAGTAAAATAGAATACAAAGAGGGAGAAAACCTTTGCGGAGGTCTAATTTGCCTTGTTGACCGTCTAACATTCACTGGTATGTGTGGTATTTGTTGTTGCGGTTGTTGCACATTATGAGGAATGGCTGGAACATCAGCTTTTGGAGTATCATCCAACACTACATAATCATCTTCTTTCTTCTCATGTTGTTGCAACAGATCTTTGTACAACACTTTTTCATTGAATATGACATCCCGACTTCTTATAATTTTATGATTTTCAAAATCCCAAAGCCTATAACCAAATTCATTAATGCCATATCCAACAAAGACACATTTCTTTGATTTAGCTTCGAGCTTGGTTCTATTTTCAGAGTCTATATGAGCAAAAGCTTCACAACCAAAGGTCTTGAGAAAAGAATAACTCACCTTCTTCCCAGTCCATGCTTCCTCTGGAATACCATAGCCCAAAGGAGTAGAGGGACCTCTATTAATCAAATATACTACAGTATTGACAGCCTTCGCCCACATGTGTAAGGGCAACCCAACATGCAACCTCATGCTCCTTGCGCGCTTCATTATAGTCCTGTTCATGCGTTTAGCCACTCCATTTTCCTGTGGAGTCCTTGGAACAGTTTTCTGTCTACGAATACCATTAGTGGAGCAATAATCTTCAAATTCATGACTGCAATACTCACCACCATTATCAGATCTGAGACATTTTAATTTCTTACCAGTCTCATTTTCAACCAAGCATTTCCATTTCTTAAAAGTTTGAAATACATCAGATTTCTGTCTAAGGAAATAAACCCATACTTTTCTAGTTGCATCATCAATAAATGTAACATAATAATGAGAGCCGCCAAGGGAAGATACCTGAGCCGGTCCCCATACATATGTATGCACAAGCTCTAATTTCTCCTTTTTGTTTTCCTTCCCAGTCTTTACAAAACTCACTCTCTTTTGTTTTCCATACACACAACTTTCACAGAAATCCATATTCACACATTTCAGACCTGGTAAAACTTTCTTTGAATGAAGTATTTTCATACCTTTCTCACTCGTGTGCCCAAGTCTATTGTGCCACAACGTTGTATCAGAATCTACAACAGCTACTTGTTCTCCCTGCTCAACTGCAATAATTGTTCCTGAATATTCATTTTTCTCTGAAACAATCAAAGTAGAAGGAACAATATGACCTGTACAAAGATATAAGGTGCCTACTTTCACACCTTTTGCTACTACAAGGGAACCTTTTGAAACCTTCCAATTTTTATCATTAAAAGTAACTGCACAACCCTCATCACCGAGTTGCCCTGCTGAAATTAAATTTCTACTTAGTTTTGGAACATGTCTTACCTCATATAGTAGCCAATGATTCCCATTCTGCAACTTAATCTTAATTTTTCCCTTTCCAACAATCTGATAGGGTTCATTATCTCCCAAATAAACAAGCCCAAAATCCCCTTGGACATAATCAATGAAATAACCTCTATGAGGTGTAGCATGAAATGAAGCACTAGAATCTAAAACCCATGAATCATCAACACTCTCTAAAGATAGAAGCAAAGCATCCTCTTCGAATTTGTTACTTACCACATTTGCCTCCTTGTCTCCATCTGATTTATCTTCTTCATTTTTCTTTCGATTCCAGAAATCTTTCTTTTTGTGCCCTGGTTTCCCACAGTACCAGCAATCATTTGGTCCTCTCGATTGAGACCTCCTCCCCTTTGACTTTCCTCTTGATTTCCCACGATTTCCAGAGTTACTTCCTCTTTCAGTCGTTCTGCCCCTGCTTTGTGCATTTAAAGCACTTCTTGATGTAGATCCACCTGAGGATTTTCTACGAGTTTCCTCACTTAAAATAACATCGATCACAGCATCATATTTTAGGGTACTAGATCCAGGAATAGAATTACTTACCGCCATTACCAAGCCATTCCAGCTTTCAGGCAAAGAACACAAAATCAAGAGAGCCCTAATTTCTTCATCAAAATTGATACCCATAGAAGATAATTGACTAGTAATAGTATTAAACTCATTTAAATGATTTGCAACAGATCCACCTTCTGCCATTTTCATATTAAATAAACGCTTCATGAGAAATACCTTATTTGAAGCGGAGGGCTTTTCATACAGTGTCGCTAGGGTTTTCATCAAATCTTCTGTCATCTTTGCTTTTGTAATATTAAATGCCACTGATGGTGCCAAGCATAACTGAATGCTTCCGAGTGCCTTTCTGTCCAAAAGATCCCATTCAGCCTCTGACATAGTTCCCTGATTCTTTGCTTTTCCTTCCAACGGCTTCCATAAATCCTTCTGATATAAATAGTCTTCCATTTGCATCTTCCATAACTGGAAGTTCTGCCCATTAAACCTATCAACCCTCAACTTACCCTCATCTGCCATCGCTCCCACTCAACCGTGAGACTTTCCTGCAGAGGATAACTGAAAGACGACCTCGCTCTGATACCGCTTGTTAGGATAAACCATGGACAGAAATTAAAAACTACATGCAAATATAACCAATAACAAAAAATAATAGAACACACAGAAATGAACACAATGCACCAAGATTTAACGTGGTTCACCCAATCCCTGGGCTACGTCCACCAAACAACAAGTCCGATCTTATTACAATCCAATGATTACAACCTGATTACAATCCGTAATCCCTTACAGCTCAATACCGCCACAAGAACCAATTTTGTATCACAACATTATGAAAAATACCCAACCCTAAGCCCTTTTATACAAGTATTAAACCGCTTTAGGGTTATAACATGTCGGCCATATGTCAGCCATAATATGTCGGCTACCATGTTGGCTACTGCCCAAATTTTTTTTTCTATTTATGAAGTATGCACAGTACTTTCCTGATCAGTCACCACAATCTAACAGGGGATCCCTAGAAGGTACTTTAGAGACAAAATTCTAGCCCAAACCTAATCCTTTTCTACACACCAACGCCAATACAATTTGGCAGCCAAAGAAGTACCAGTTAGCACTGATTGTCGTAAACAAAGACCACCAAACTATATTGGGCTATAGACAACCTCCCATTTGACAAAACTCAACTTGGTTGAAGAAAGATTACCAGCCCATAAAAATTGTCTTGCTAAGGAGTCCAGTTCCCTAACAAAGCTCAATGACACCACCTGAACCATACTCCTATAAAGAGGCAGAGTTTGAACCCACAGATTGAATCAGTTGGACCTGACCATCAAAGGATAGCCAATGATGGGTCCAATGAGTAACTTTGGCCTGGAACTTGTCAAGAATGACCTGCCAAGAATCCTTAGACTGCCTACCACCAAAGATAGGAATGCCAAGGTAGAGCACAGGAAGACTTCCAATTTGGAAAATGAGAATATGAGCGATTCTCCTCTGAATAGAAGGTGGAGTGTTAAAGAAAAAAATGGAAGATTTGTCCTCATTAATCAACTGACCTGAAGCAGCAAGATAAACATCCAACACTTTGCGTATGTTAGAAGCCTCCCGAATGGTAGCCATGCCCATCAAAGCTGTATCATCCACAAATTGTAGGTGAGACTGCACAAGAAGACCTCCTCCCCATTGCCAGCCCTGAATAAAGCCCCCTTCAACATTATTTTTTATCAACCGACCTAGACCTTCTGCCAAAAGAAGAAACAAATAAGGAGATAGGGGATCGCCCTGCCGTAATCCTCGAGAGGCGCCAAAGAGATTAGAGTGTTCCCCGTTAATCAAGACTGAGAAAGAAGTCAAATTCACACAACTCATAACCCACCAGATCCATTCCTCCTCAAAACCAAAGGCACCCAAAACCTTTTGGAGAAATGACCAATAGACTCTGTCATATGCCTTAGCCATATCCAACTTAATGAACATAGCCTTGTCTTTCGAATTGGCCATAGAATGAATAGTCTCAGTTGCCACAACCACCCCATCCAAGATCTGGCATCCCTTCACAAAGCCACTCTGTTCTTCAGAAATTAACATTGGAAGCCACTTTTTTAACCTGTTAGCTATCAACTTAGATATGCTTTTATAAATAACATTACAAAGAGAGATAGGGCGAAATTGACTTATCCGATCAGCCCCCTCCCCCTTGGGGATGAGAGCAAGGAAAGTAGAATTCAGAGCTTGAAGCATTTGTTTGTTCCTCTGGGATTCTTGAACAACTGCCAGTAAATCTATCTTAATAATATCCCAAAATTCCTGGAAGAACTCAATCGAAAAGCCGTCTGGACCTGGAGCTTTTCCTTTTTTCATCTGGAAAATAGTCCCCTCCAATTCCTCCAAAGAGATGGCCCTCATAAGATGCTCTTTCATTTCCAAAGAGACTAAAGAAGGAATACAAGAGACGACTTGGGCCTCTTCAACTGAGTCCCCTTGTGAAACCTCCCTAAATAAAGACTCAAAATATTGTACAGCTTTGCTGAAAATATCCTGAGAAGAAGAGAGCGTCTCCCCCCTATCATTCACCAAGGTTGAAATGGAGTTACCGTGTTGTTTGGCCTTAACTGAATTGAAGAAGAAAGCAGTATTCTTATCACCCTCTTGAAGCCATTCAATTCGAGCTTTTTGTTTCCAATAGATTTCCTCTCTCAGTTCCCACTCCTCCAAAGTTTTCAAAGCCCTAGCTTCCTCCTGCAACAAATATTCTGACTCCCCATCTTCCCTTAACAACCTGGTAATATCATTCAACTCATCCTGGGCCGCATATTTTTCCTAGAAAATATTACCAAAGCAATACCTGTTCCATATTTTAAGCTGATATTTAACATATTGTAGGAGTTTAGCAAAAGTATACATTGCTATACCAAAGGCAGGTCTACCAACCCTCCACCACTCAGCAACATAGCCATATAGATTTGGGTCCCTTAACCACATAAGCTGGAATTTAAAAGGTGGCTTCTGAGGCAGCCAGTTGGAGGAGATAACTAACTTAATGGGCCAGTGATCCGATCCTCTCTAGTCTAATATCTCAAACCTGGATGACCACAATCCACCCACCCAAAAACAGGAAACCATGAAGCGATCTAATCGTTCAGCAATGCAATTGTATCGTATTCTTCTATTATTCTAGGTGAACTGGCCATTACTAGGCTTGATATCTATGAGATTGAGTGCCGAGATGTTATCCTGAAGAAGCACAGAGGAGGGCTCAAGTCTTGCAATACCCCCCCGTTTCTCAGAGAGATCTAAGATAGCATTAAAGTCTCCAACAATAATACATGGAAAATAAGGAAATAACCTACGAACAAAATGAATATTATTCCATGTAAGGATCTTACCTTGGAGCTCAACAGAGGCATAGATGTTGGAGAGAAGAACAGACTCTCCTGACTCATAGCACAGAGAGACCAGGGAAATAGATGATCTAAAGGAAATCCACCACATAAGCTGGATCTTTCGTGGGTTCCAGAGGCAACCTACCCCCCCTGAAGACCCCTAAGCTCCAATGCACTGACATTGACCATTCTTCCACAATTTAGGAGCTATACTCATCATACTCTCAACAGAAACTTTGGTTTCCTGAAGAAAAGGAACATCAAGAGAATGAATTCTAACCAATTCTCGAACAACTTTTTGTCTAGGGCCGCTGTTCAAGCCCCTTGTAGTCCATGAAATAATGATCATTTCTGGGGAGCCGGGAAATGAGAATCCAAGGTCTTGACAGCTCCTAACTCCACCAGATTCTCCCCAATCATCTTAATCTTCTCCATGTCCTTCTTACGCCCACTTTTACCACTTTTCTCAGAAACCCCCTTCTTACCATCCTTTTGAAGAATACCCAAGTGAGGAGAAGACTTGCCACGCTTATCTATATCCAAAACAACACTCCATGCAGGAAGGGCAGTGCCTGCTGCTTCCTGTCCCCAATCAGCATTTAACCTTAACGTCACCTGAGCCCCTGCCTGCCCATCAGTGACCATAGGCATAGCTGGTTCGACCTGTGGAGTAGGAGGAGGGTTGGAAGAGACAATCTCCTAATCGGGCTCTGCAACCAATTGATCCATGCTACTAAATCCTGGATTAACTTCTTGCTGCCCCAGTTCATCTAGGACTTCAAATCTGTTAAAGGTATCCTCCTCTTGTCTCTCCATCAAAGTCCTCTTTTGACCTCTATTATGATTGCGAACCTTGACCTGTACAAATCCCTCAACATCCTTTTCCTCTCCTGAATTTGGCTTCTTCCCTTTGTCAGCACCAAGACTATTACAAGTAGGGGGCGGAGGCTGCTGATCCACCGATTTGGCCTTCGGGCACCTACGCAACAGGTGGCCATATTCATGACAAAGTCAGCACCGGAAGGGAAGGGTCTCATAATCGAGTTGCTGCACCCAAGAATGTGGCCCTGCGCACATTTCCACTTCATCTGGCAAAGGTCTACTCAAATCTAGCTCCACACAAATTTGAGCAAAAGTCATAACCCTCTTACCAAGGGTTTGGGTTGAGGACCCTACTGGTTTCCCCAACATCAAAGCGAGCATATGGAAAACATCCTCCCAACAACACTCTATTGGAAATCTGGGTAGCCGAACCCACACTGGGACCTGATTTCGGAGCTCCTCAGAGGGGTTAAATCCTGCATGCCATGGCTTAACAAATAGCCCAACCTGGTTGTAAAAATAGGGCCCGCCCTCAAATACCCTATTACGATCTTCCATGCAGGTGAATGTAACCATGAAGAAGTTGTTTGCCAACAACGTGACTTCCATTTCACCCTCTGGATCCCAAATTCTCTAAGCCTAGTTCTCTAGAAATTGAAGGGACACTCTTAAACCTAAAAATTTACAATACAACGAATGCTTTGAATAGTATTCCACATCCTCAACAATCATCTCGTAAGGGATTACCAATTTAGGTCTTTCTTTGCATCACTCCAGGCACCCGTTTATCTTTGTGATGCGGGAACTACTAGACAGATTTGATGCTTTAACTCCCGAGCTCTGAGAAAAAAGGGCATTATCAAACACCCTCACCCCTTGATTTGGCGGATGCATGTCCTCTGCATCATGCAAGATGATGTCAGGAGTAACCCCTGACGGCTCACCCTTCGACACACTTCCACCGGCCTGAAGTGATCACCGCAGCGGACCACTTACCAGACACCGCACGACCCACCGTCCCCCCTGCTCGCAGACCGACCCAACAGCAAAGATCTGCCTACGAAAAATGCATTTCAAACCAGACGCCTTCCCCCACGCAGGCTGAAACACCTCCCCCCTTTGGCACACACACAAAAAGCACTGAAAGGAGCTAGGGCACGACTGCCCTAGCTCGTCGACCACATGTAGACACCCAGCACAGACATTCTCAACTCTTCCAATCCTTCATTAATTAGGTATTCCTTATTCATCATGATTAATTCAGAAGGAAGATTGTTGATAAAGAATGTTTTCAATCATTGTTTTGGCATTGATGTCAAACCTACTATTTTTAGGAATGACAATTGCTTATAAGATCTAAGTACTATCACTTAGTTGATTAATGAAGACGATTTAATCAACAAGATGTAACAAAAGCACCTAAGGGAAGGTTGAGTTATGATTTTGTAATGAAGTGCAAGGATCAGTTAAGACAATGGTTAAATAATGTATTGATAACATACTTGAAGATACAAAGGTTGGTCACACTTAGAAACATTAGAGGAATAAGTTGGAACAAGGATGTCTGCAAATCTTAACTAAGTTCATTAGTGAGTGACAAGCAAGCTAGTTTGAGCTAAGCAAATTTTTAGTTAGTGCCGAGCAAATGGAAAATCTAGTGTGTGTCGAGTGATACAGAAGGAGACGAGTAAACTTTAGGTGCCGAGCAAAGTAACAAGTGCCAAGCATCACTAAAATTTAGTGGATGCCGAGTGAATCCATAGTAGGTGTTGAGCATTAGTAAAATGTAGTTGATGCTGGGTAACACAGTGTGTTCTGAACACCAGAATTTCAACAGTGTCGAGTTGATGCATTATTGAAAAAGTCAAAGATTCACCATATCTGAGCTAACAAGTTTTTTACCTTAAATTTTGTGAACTAGTTGGAAGATAAGGACTATGAGCTGGTAGCATAGAAATTTAGATAAACCATTTTTGAGGAATTCTAGAGGATTCTTCATGATGTTTCTAGAAGAAACAAGATATGGGTTAGATTCAATGAACCCTACCTAATCCATTCAAATTGAAATCAAAGGAAGGAAGAATCAAGTGGGAAAAGAAATTCTAGACTTATATTTAAGGAGTCACAGACCAAGAAGCAAGAGTTGCTGGTGTGCCAAAATTGTGAAGTGGTTGAAGGGTGTCAAGGAAAAGACATCAAGGAGGAAGGAAGAACAGAGCACAGTGACTCTACTTTGATAAGTGGTTAGAAAAGAAAGGATTACACTAGTACATCGAGCATGAAGACTCAAGGAGAAAAATCTTGAAAGGAGGGCAAGCTGTCAGAGTTGCAAAGACTAAAAACCAAGCAATGTTGTGAGCTGAATAAGTGATCTGAAATCTACAAGATAAGTTGTGAATTGTAATCAGGTCGTTACTCTCTAGCAATTGTATCAGTTAGGGTAAAAATCCTATGGACTTAGGTTGGTTTAACAACCATTTTTAAATCCTTTAACAGGGTGGCATTCCAAGTGAATGTTCTAAAGTCCTCTAACCAGGCCACTTCTAACAGGGTGGTTAGATCCTTTAACCAGGTCACATTTAATGTTTTGTAGCCTTTAATAGGGCAGGCCTTTCATAGGGCATCACTTTAGAAGAGTGAGAATTGAGTAGCATGTTACTGGTGGTTTTTCCCAAATTGGGTTTCCATGTAATCACTGTGTTATGTGTTGATTCTTTATGTGTTATGCTTGCATGTTGATTTACAGTAACTTGCTAAGTAGGAATGTTTAAGCTTGGATGAATGAATTGATTGATGGACACACTTTACTTGATAAAAAGTTTGAATTGGATATTTGGACCTTGAATAATTGATCCCCCCCCCCCCCCCCCCCCCCCCTCTTAGTTATTTTAAAGCATTCTAACAATTGGTATCAGAGCCATCTGCTAATTTAGTTTAAAGGTACTAGAAGTAGGAAGATCAAGATGTCCAAGAGAGAAGTTCCCAAGCTCAACAAAGATAACTTCATTGCATGGAAAATTCTAATGAAATTGCACCTTGGATAAATAGGTGACTATGCAAAAACCTCAATTGGAGTAAAACATGTAGATCCAACTGGACCCCTCTTTACAAATGATTTGAACAAAAGGAAGGAGCACAATCAAGAAATGTTGGAGATTGCCTCTGCACTCAACTATGCTGAATTTGATGATATTAAAGGATGTGATACTACATTCAAGATGTGGAAGGCCCTATCAGATATCTATGGAGGAGATCAAAATGTTTAAAGAGCAAAAAGAGAAAGCCTCAGAGAAAATTTTGATGACATGAAAATGGAGGAAGGTGAGAATGTTGCGCAATATGGCTCCAGAATGAAAGAAGTGGTAAGTGCAATAAGAAGTTTGAGTGGTCATTTGGAAGAAGACACTATCAACAACAAATACTTAAGAACCTTGCTTCCTATCTATGCTATTAGAGTTTCAACCATTCAAAAACTAAGGTGTGTACCAGGGAATACACTAACCTTTGAAGGTATAGTAGGAAGACTCATTGCATTTGAGTTGTCCAACTTTGATAACTACAAACCTAAGAATCTTGAATTTGCCTTCAAGGCCAAGCTGACGTTGAAAGACACTAAGGAGGTGAAATCAATGAAGAAGAGTAGAAGAGGAAAATATGCATCCAGTGATAGAAACATAGATGAAGAAGATGTGGATCAGTTGGAAGCACTATTGGCTAGAAGATTCCATAAAGGCAAAGGTAAATTCAAAGGTAAGCTACCTATCATTTGTTTTAGTTGCAATGAGATAGGACATATTGCTACAAGGTGTACACAGAAGAAGAACTACAAAGAGGGAAACAAGTACAAGAACAAAAGAGAATTTGATAATAGAGATTACAAGACCGAAGGAAAAAGATGCTACATTGTTGAAGAAGATTTTGATGAGAATGATGATGAAGTAGTCTATGTAGCCATGAAGGATGAATTAGATGAAGATGAGGCAACAACCCTAGTAACTTGTGTGAACAAGAATGACAAATAGATCATAGACAGTGGATGCTCACATCACATGATAGGAGACAAAAGTAAGTTTATTACCTTTACTCAATATGATGGAAATAGTGTTAGATTTGGTAATGATGCGCCATGTCAAATCAAAGGAAAAGGTTCCATAAAACTTATAGAGAGAATTTCATGTGATAATGCATACTATATAGAAGGACTGAACTAAAATTTGTTGAGTGTGTCATAGTTAGGCAATGTAGGTTGCAAAGTAGAATTTGGAAACAAAACTGCCAAAATCTATGACACTAATGGAAATTTGATAGGAAAAGGTGAACAAACTAAGAGTAATTTGTTTTACCTAGATATGGAAGATGCAAAATATCTCATTGTTAGACTTGATGATGTGTGGTTATGGCATAAAAGGCTGTGTCATGTTAACTTTGACAATCTGATTAGCATTAGCAAAAGGAAGAAAGTCAGAGGTTTGCCTAAGCTCAAGAAGCCTGAAAATACAATGTGAAAACAATGTCAACTAGGGAAGATGACCAAGTCAAGCTTCAAAAGAAAAACATACACTTCCAAAGAAGTACTAGAACTAGTCCATACAGACTTATGTGGCCCAATAGAAGTGCAAAGCTTCCAAGGAGAAAAATACATAATGCTATTTGTGGATGACTACTCTAGGATGATGACTACCATGTTCTTAAAGAAAAAATATGATTCATTTCAAATGTTTACGTGGTATTTGGCTAGAGTTGAGAAGGAAATAGGAAAGAGTCTGAAGTGCCTAAGATTAGATAGAGGAGGAGAGTTTACATCAAAAGAATTTGAGATGTTTTGCAATGATAAAGGAATCAAGAGACAAACATCAGCACCAAGAACTCCACCACAAAATGGAATTGCAGAAAGAAGGAATAGATTTGTGATAGATTGTGCCAGAACATTGATGATGGAGGAAAATGTTGCTCTAAAGTATTGGAGAGAAACTGTAAGTACTGCTATTTATACCCTGAATCGAGTACCAGTCAAGAAAGGAACAAAGGCAACACCTTTTGAACTATGGTATGGTCACTCACCTAATGTAAAAAATTTCAAAATATTTGGTTGCAAATGCTATATTCTTAAAGACACTATAAATGGAAAGTTTTATGCAAAAAGTGATGAAGGCATATTCCTTGGATACTCCACTAGAAGCAAAGCATATAAGTGTTTGAATACTAACACTAACAAGATTGTGGAGAGTGCAAATGTAAATTTTGATGAGCATGCAAAAGTCCAAGTTAATGAACCTAGGAAGCCAAAAGATTATATATCTTTTGTATAATTCTATGAAAGAATGTCTATTGAAGATGAAGTTGCTAACCAAGTTGGGAATCAACAACAAGTTAGAGTCTTAGCCGAGTCACAACCAGTGAATGTCGAGCTGCATTCAGAAGCTAAGTTGCAAAATGAAGAGAATGTACATTTTGAAAATAATATACATGAAAGGGATGATGAAATACCAGATGGAGAAGTGCAAAGTGACTTTGAAGATGAAGGACCAAACATGGAAAGAAGGACAGAACCAAGACTAGCCAAGTATGTGAAAAGACATCACCCTACAGAACAAATCATTGGTGACAAGGATGCTAGACCAATGACAAGGAACAAACTAAGGAATAAATCATGTCTGTTGAGCAAGATTGAACTCAAAATAGTGAAAGATGCATTACGAGATGATAATTGGTATAAAGCTATGGAAGAGGAGATAGATTAGATCGAGAAGAACAACACTTGGACTCTAGTTCTAGGACCAATTGATAAGAATTTAATTGGTACCAAATGGGTCTTCAGGAAAACAACTTGACAAAAATGGTGAGATCATAAGAAATAAGGCCAGACTAGTCTACAAAGGTTATGCACAAGAAGAAGGACTAGATTATGGGAAAACATTTGCCCCTGTTGCAAGAATGGAAGGAGTAAGAACACTACTTGCATATGTTGCTTACAAATATTTCAAAGTCTACTAAATGGATGTAAAGTCTACTTTTCTAAATGGTATACTAGAAGAGGAAGTCTACATAGAACAACCAGAGAGATTTGTTGATGACAACAACAAGGATATGGTTTGTAAACTGCATAAAGAACTCTATGGTTTGAAGTAAGCACCTAGAGCATGGTATGAGAGATTGCATAAATATCTTATGAAGATAGGATTTGAGAGAACAAATGACAACAACAACCTATATATCAAGGCATAAAAAAGGTAAAGACATTTTGATATCTGAGATCTTTGTTGATGATATAATATTAGGAGGAAAAGATGTTCTATGCAAATATTTTGTTGATCAAATGAAACATGAGTTTGAAATGTCAATGTTTGGATAAATCAAATTATTTGTTGGATTGCAAGTATATCAATTAAAGCATGACATATTTGTGACCCAATCAAAATATATCAAGGAGATACTTAAGACATTTGGAATAGAAGACTCAAAACCAGTCAGTACACCAATGGTAACAAGACATAAGTTATTAAAAAATGACGAGTCAACTGAAGAGAATTAGACATTGTTTAGATCAATGATTGGAGTTGTACATAGTAGACCAAACATTACATTAGTTGTTGGAATAGGGGCAAGATTTTCTACTGATCCAAGAGAAAATCATCTAATGGCAGTGAAGAGAATATTGAGATACCTAAAAGGAACTGATGACTATGGTTTATACTACAAGAAAAGTGAAAAGTTTGAGTTGAGAGCCTACACTGATGTAGATTGAGGATGTAACATTGATGACAGAAAAACACTAGTGGAGGAGCCCTTTTCTTAGGTAAAAGATTGATTACATGGACCAACAAAAAACAAAGTTGTACCTCACAGTCCATAGCAGAAGCTGAATATGTTGCAACTGCTATCAATTGCACTAATATTATATGGATCAAGCATCTATTGCAAGGCATGAAAGAAGAAGTAACTTAACCTATGATACTCTATTGTGATAACACAAGTGCCATCAAAATATCAAAGAATATTGTGATGTATGCCAAAACAAAGCATATTGCAATTAAGTATCACTATGTAGGAGAATTGGTGGAAGACAAACAAGTAAGGATGGAATATGTCAGCTCAAAGGAATAGATTGCTGACATCTTTACAAAAGCACTACCTAAAGATGCTTTTGAGTATCTTAGAGGTAAATTAGGGGTGATACCCCTAGCCAAGGCTGCTTAAGGAAGAAACAAGACTAACCTTCATCAAATGAGTTGATTGTTGGCATATTAAAAATTGATGTAGAGGATGTTTACTTTAGGATCATACTTGAAGTAATCAAAGTACTAAAGCTCCAAATCAGTCACAAGTAAGGTGACAGAGGAAAAATTGGAGTACCTGCAAATGCTACACTTGCATGTTAAGATGCTATAACAGTATGTCTTTGGCATTGTTGTCAAAGAGGGAGAAATTGAAAAGAAATTGATCATTAGTTGAGGGAGAAGAATGAAGAAGCTGATCAAATCTACAAGATCAAATGGATAGAGAGAGAAGTAGCTGATACCAGAATAGTAGAAGATGATCAATATATATAGAGGGAGAAAGAATGTATGTAAGAGGGAGTTAGTAAAGAAAAAGAAAATGTTCAAATATGCAAAAGGAAAATCATAGCTCAAAGAGAGAAATCAATATAGACAAGAATCAATCAAAGGAAGACATTTTATCAGCAAGAACTTAGAGGGAGTTATAAGCTAGTTTATGTTGTTGATAGAATGAATAGTCTTGAATAAAGATTTCTTTTTGGCATTTGACTTACTGTTTTAACTTATTTAACATTTTGATAACTTGGTTGAATAGTTTGGTTTGATGGTTGATCGGTTTGGTTTTCCATCAATGCCAAAGAGGGAGATTGTTGGAAATATGATTGAAAAGATCATTGTAAGAAGAAGGATGATTGAAAGAGGGAGATTGTTGCAAAGAAGGAAGATTGTTGATAAAGAATGTTTTCAATCATTATTTTGTCATTAATGTCAAACCTGCTATTTGTAGGAATGACAATTGCTTATAAGATCTAAGTACTATCACTTAGTTGATTGATGAAGAGGATTTAATCAACAAGATGTCACAAAAACACCTAAGGGAAGGTTGAGTTATGATTGTGTAATGAAGTGCAAGGATCAGTTAAGACAATGGTTAAATAATGTATTGATAACATACTTGAAGATACAAAGGTTGGTCACACTTAGAAACATTGGAGGAATAAGTTGGAACAAGGATGCTTGCAAAGCTTAACTAAGTTCATTAGTGAGTGCCGAGCAAGCTAGTTTGAGCCAAGAAATTTTTTAGTTAGTGCCGAGCAAATGGAAAATCTAGTGTGTGCTGAGTGATATAGAAGGAGTTGAGTAAACTTCAAGTGCTAATCCTACAGTTGGAGGCAAAGAATAGGGCAATGGACAAAGATTTTATTGCCAACTAGGGAAAGATCACAAAGATGGAAACTAAGATGAGCACCCTGGAAAAACTGATTAAACAAATGGCCGAGAATGTGAGTACTCTATTGAAGAAATTGGAGATGGAGAAAGGTTAGGACTCCCCTCAAGCTATTAACAGTCAAGGTCCCAATAAGCACACTAGGGCTCACTCAAAGAAGGTTGAGGACACGGGGAAAAAGGATGAGGTGAAGGTAGCGATTGAAAACATGTAAATTCTAGCAGACTAGGCGTTGGACCTGATCAAGGCTACCTAGTTGGTTCTTTGCTATCTTGTTTGCTATCTTTTTGCTATCTTTTTATTGTCATTTTTAGAAAATCTCTTTGTGACCTCTTCTTTATTCTTCTTGGAGGTTTGTTTCGTGTTTACTCTTAATTTCTATCTCTGTTTCTAGCTAGACTTTTTGTAAAAAGGTTTCGGGTCCTTTAAAACCTGCTTTTACTTAATCAAAATAGGTGTCGAGCATCAAGAAAATTTAGTAGATGCCGAGTGAATCTACAGTAGGTGTCGAGCATCAGTAAAACATAGTTGATGCTGAGTAACATAGTGTGTGTCGAACACCAAAATTTCAATAGTGCCGAGTTGTTGCATTATTGGAAAAGTCAAAGATTTACCATATCTGAGTCAACAAGTTTGTTACTTTGAATTTTGTGAACTAGTTGGAGGATAAGGACTATGAGCTGGTGGCACATAAATTTAGATAAACCATTTTTGAGCGAATTCTAGAGGATTATTCATAATGTTTCTAGAAGAAACAAGATATGGGTTAGATTCAATGAACCCTACCTAATCCATTCAAACTAAAATTAAAGGAAGGAAGAATCAAGCAAGAAAAGTAATTCCAGACTTCTATTTAAGGAGTCACAAGTCAAGAAGCAAGAGTTGTTGGTGTGCCAAAATTGTGAAATGGTTGAAGGGTGTCAAGGAAAAGACATCAAGGAGGAAGGAATAATAGAGCATAGTGACTCTGCTTTGATAAATGGTCAAAAAAGAAAGGATTGCACTGGTACATCGAGCATGAAGACTCAAGGAGACAAAGCTTGAAAGGAGGGCAAGCTGTCAGAGTTGCAGAGACTGAAAACCAGTCAATGTTGTGAGCTAAACAAGTGATCTGAAATCTACAAGATAAGTTGTGAATTATAATGAGGTCAAAACCCCTTATTGTTACTCTCTAGCAATTGTATCAGTTAGGGTAAAAATCCTATGGACTTAGGTTGCTCTAGCAACCATTTGTAAATCCTTTAATAGGGTGGCATTCCAAGTGAATGTTCTAAAGTCCTCTAACTAGACCCACTTCTAACAGAGTGGTTAAATACTTTAACCAAATCACACTTAACATTGTGTTGTAGCCTTTAATAGGGTAGGCCTTTCATAGGGCATCACTTCAAAAGAGTGAGAATTGAGTAGCATGTTATAGGTGGTATTTTCCCAAATTGGGTTTCCATGTAAATCATTGTGTTATGTGTTGATTCTTCATGTGTTATGCTTGCATGTTGATTTATAGTAACTTGCTAAGTATGAATGTTTAAGCTTGGATGAATGAATTGATTTATGGGTACACTTTACTTGATAAAAAGTTTGAATTAGACATTTGGAACTTGAATAACTGATTCACCCCCCCCCTCTTATTTATTCTAAAGAATTTCTAACAATATGTATAGAAACTGAGAGATCTTGGCACAACAAAAAAATAATAAAACTCACTCAATAGGTAGCATGTCCAGAGATGTAATGGTAACTCCTATTGATAAGTAGATTCCTCTTTTTCTCTCTCATTTTTCATTTTTTTATTTCACTTTAACTATTATTTCTTAGGGGGAATTTTGTAATATTGGATTCACTTTATGCAGGAGGCGATGAGGACATTCTTAGATGTACCCGTGTGATAAATTGCTCATGAGCAATGAAGTTGGACTTCCCCTAAGAGTAGTAGGAGGTGATGAGGACATTCCAAGTACTTTAAAGATTGATCTCATGACATTCCAACTAACCTACCATGTTTATACACATATGGATGTTCAGGTAATCGACCTTGCATTTAATAAAAGGAATATGTGCTTTTAAACAAGCCTTTGTCACATTGATTATTGTCACAGGTTTTTAAACATAACTATATAAGGAGTGAGTGAGGACATATATAGGTGAACCTTACATTAACTATAAACTACAACACAAAGGTTGCACCAGGGTATTATAGTATTGTAATTATAGAAAACTACCTAATTTGCCCAAGTGGGTGTATGATGGCAAAGAGTTGTACTCGTTGAGTAAAGCTCATTGTTGGTTACAGGAATATAGCTACATCAAAATAATTAGAAACCATAACTACATATTCATTAGATTGAGTAGTTCAAGGGTCTTGATCCTGTGGATATGAATATGTAGGCAACCTGGTAGGCATAGTATGCCTCTAGTGTGTAGATGCCTTGGACATAGTTAGGTAGCACTTAACTATTTTAAGACATTATATGTTAACTCACAAGGTTCATTCCCTTGCAAAAGCCTCTACCACAATGACATTACCTCTAAACAATGACATTATATGTATGTATATATATGTATAACAAAGGTCAAACTCACTTATTTGCCTCACATACTTTGAATGAAAAAATAGCCCTAGATTCCAAAAAATGGAAAATCTCCTATTTGATATAATACCCTCAATTGGGTTATGCCTGACTAAGTTATGCATATATATCACAAACAAGATTAAGCAAATGGCTCTTGAATTTTAATTCAATGTCAATTTTACTAAAGTGCTTTTTATTTCACCAAGACTATTGTTGCATTTTTAGTATTGAGTTTGGTTTTATGAAGATTTTAGTAACAATATTATTACAAGAGTGAGAATCGTCACTGCTACCTGCATTTTCATTTTTAGTAACAACTTATAAGTAACAAGTAGTTTGGCATGAAACCTTGACAAATCCACTATTTCCTTTTAGATAGATTCTAATCCACCATGAACCAACTAGAAGTTAACTTTGAATAACTTAAAAAATAGTACCACTAAAAAATGAGTGGCCCATGCACTTTTCAAATAGATTTTCTCATTGCATGATGCATTTAAGGTAAAGATGAAGTATATTGTTGATATTAACCAAGCAACCTTCTAATTATTTTTTAAATGGTGAGCCCAGAAATATTGTTTGGCCAATTTACAAATAGAAATTTGTTTTGAAATATAGCAAAAAACAAATCTTGCAATTACCAAATTATAATATATAACCCACCATGCTAGATTATGAGTCAATGGCAAACTAAAATATAAAACCGTTTACTTCTTGGTAACATGTCTAAAGAAAGAGGCAAGAGCCTACAACACAATGGTAAATTGTGAGCCTCTTATTGAAGAGGTCTTGGGTTCAAATCTACTTGCAATCACACTTAATAAATAATAATAATAATTAATTACAACACATAATAATTAATCTTGGCTTCGGTCTCTTATCGGTAAAAAAAAAAAGTCTAAAGAAAGAGAAAATAAATCTCATACAATGTACATACTAAATTGTACAAAATAATATCTCAAGGAGCTTGCAAGCTTTGCAAACATTCTTTAAATATTATGTTTTTATAATTGTTGACTTGACAATCATATTTATTACTATTTTCCTCGTGCTTTTTACCTCTAAATGCATATATCTTATCAATGTCATCATTTACACTCATATTTTTTCTCACATCTTGTCAGGGTTTCGGGAATATCTCTCATCAAATTTAGTCTTATAAACATTCCCACTATTCTCTTTTGTTAGAGTAATTAGATATTTCCTAATTAACTCTAGTTTTCTTAAGTTAAACTTTAGGCATCTAATAATTAATTCTTTTATAAATTATTATGATGCAACCTAGGTTAGACCTTTTTCATCTTTCAATCTCTTTTATAAGGATGATCTATCTTTATAATTGTTAACCAATTTATTTTTGAATAATATAAATTTATCTTTTTGCTCATTAATAATGTCTCATCAATGGATCTAGCAATTTTAGCCTCCATAGCTTTTTGCTTCTCTCTTCTATGATAGGTGTTTCCATGTAGGTGATTTTTGGGAGCTATGGGGTTGATCTTTCAGCAACTTCAACATGGTATCAGAGCTCAAGATCTTCATGTCCCTATTTTTTTCTTGAGAGATTTGGCATCAGTTTTCAGATTTGAGCTTTCAGCGATTTTTTTTATTGGATCTAGAGGGTCACTAATTTTTGAGCCTCTTTGAGAAAAAGAGGACATCACCATTGAGCTCAGAGCTCTCGAAGACCCCATTTCCATATAAAATACATCTAGTTTGGACACTATTGAAATTAGAGGCAATTTTTCTTTGCATCGAGATCATATTGACTAGGCACACAAATCAAGGCAACAATTTTTTTTTAATGTAGAAAGAAATAGTAAAATTTTAATACAGAGAAAATTGCATGTCTTTTATTTGTGTTATTGGAAAGGATCACGTGTGGAAAATCATTTATTTTTGGAAGGTTAAAGCTCAATTTTAATTGGGCATGGGGGCCATATCTCTATCTCATCGACCATATTGGGCTTGCCTCTAATATCTGCTTTGTGTGGGTTATACCTTATCTGTTGGGTCCTTATAAATTTCAACATCCATGCCTCCAATATTTTCCTTAGATTGGCCCCTTTGACCACATGGCCTCTGAGTGGTTTTCTAAGGCAAAAAATGATTTGTTTTGGATGTTTAGTGGTTTTGTTTTCAACAACAAAGAGCTATTGGGTGCTCCAAATTATGATACTAGTATGGTGACCAAAACTCACATGCCCTGTGCACTATGTGGCCTTTGTTCTTTGGTTTTTTGTTTCTTGGCACTGGTGTTGTTTTCAACTCTTGTTTTAGTGGAAGCGACAAGGGGTTTGAAGTCACATAGTATTTTGGATGTGTGTGTTGCTTGTGCTTTATTTCTGGCACCACCCTCTTTTGTGTCTAAGAATGTGCCTATTTCATGGAGTTTTTGAGGCATTTCACCCTCTACCCAAGCTACCACTTTGGCTTTCCACACACCTTTTTAGGCATCCTTTTTCATTTTCTCTGTGGAATGAAGTATTTAAGAGGCACCTCTTATTGTACTAACCTTTTGGAAGGCCTCTTAGTTCCTCCTCAAATTTCTCAGCCATCCAACCTATAGATCTACTTTGCCCTACTAGCCTCTAATGCCTAGTCAGTCCTCAAGATGACAACTGTGATCGATAGTGCACATGCCATCTGTGTAGCCACGAGGCCATAAATAAGGCCCATGAAGCCCTGTTCCAACTTAAATGCCAACAACAGGGTGCAACTACATGTTGTTGCTGTTCATTTTTCCTAGCGTGAGATGATCTTTGGGAATCTCCATCTCAAGCAGGTAATTTCCATCTCAATCAGGTAATCTCCATCTCGAGTAGGTGGATTTCTAAGTTGGCCTTCCAAGCTTCCTCTACTTTCTTTTATAGGGAAGGGACATGGTGAAATGTTGTGACAAAATTGACGATATTTTTATGTCACAGAGGGATTTGGATGGCACCTTGGGATGTGGAGATGTGCATATTTTGTGATTGGTGGATTTGATCACCAGTCACTATGTGGTGGATTTGCATTGTTTTGGAGTTGGTAGTTTTTAATTTGGAGAAGGTGGCTTTTCTAGAGAAATTTTGGGTGCCTTTTTTCATGATTTCATGGCATTCTTTATGGAGAATTATTTTTGGCTTAGAGTTTGGAGCGCATGGCATGGATATTTTATCCACCCATCTACATTCTCCTTTGGTCCCACATGAACTTGTTATTGTGTTGACTCATCACCATGTGTTACGTATTTTTCAAAACCATGGCAAATTCTTTTGGAGCTGGGCAAATATATTTGGTAACATCCACTAGCTTGATGTAAAGGGCCTTTGCATGCAGAAAAACCAATAGTTTTGTGTGGAGTTCACAATTTTGAGATGATATGTGGCTGCTCTGTTAGCGGACCCTCCTACATCAACAATTATAGGTGCCACATGGAACCAACACAACACATAGTTTCAAAATTTGTTTCAGTGGGCTGATTTCCCCATGTGGTCTTAATTTTCCCACCTTTTTTCATTAGCAGATTTATTTTTCCATTAGTGGGTTCTCTTTTTTGAGGGTTGTTTTGACTATTGTGATTTATTTTTTGGCTCATGTGCATTGGCCTGTAGGTTTTTTCTCCTAATCGTTGTTTATGGGGTCAACAACAATGGATTCTGAATTCTTTTTTCTATTTTTATTTTTAAACACATGGCATCCTTTTATTAGCCATCATATTTTAACTCTGGCACCGACTCTTTTATTGATGACAATGATTTTTTGTAATCATTGTCTTGTTTCTAGCGATCGGATATTTATTCCAATAGGGGTCATTTTCTAGCATTTGTTTTTCCTTGATGACCATTTGACCATTAAAATTGGGCTCATCACTTGTTGACATTAGCACCATGTTAGCACTACATTAGTATTCCTATTACCTCTTTAGGCTCTGTTTGGACCTACCTTCATATTTTTTCTCATATCTCAGGCATATAGACTTCATTTTTGAAAAACAATATATCACCAAAAAGATGGTTTTGAGCCCACCATAGTGGTATAATTAGTTTTTTGTTTTGATGCTTTTTTAATGGTTCTTTCTACTATCAAAGTCAAGGGTACAATTTTGCACTTTGGGAGACATATCTTGAGCATCTAATCTTCGATTTGGGAATTATTTATATAATTAGAAATCTCTTTCTGAGCTCTTTCTAGTGATGCTGGTTGTTTTTTCAGATTCTTCTTTAGGAACATTCTATTCAATCTTTTGCATTTTTTCAAAATGGTAGATATCTTGGTTGTTTTAGGTTCGAGGATCAATTTCATTACTTTAGATGATTCATCATGACTTTTACTATCTATTGCATTAGTCTTGTGTCTCTTCTAGTCTATTTGGACATCATTTGTATGCATTCTTGCAAACACACTGATATTTCCTATTAACTCTAATTTGCTTAAGCTAAATATTAGACATCTAATAATTAATTCTTTTACTGATTATTATGATGCAACCTAGGTTAGACTTTTTTCGAGTTTTAGTCTCCTTTATAAGGACCATCTCTCTTTGTAATTATTAACTAATTCATTTTTTGATAATATAAATTTATCTTTTTGCTCGTCAACAATGTCTCATCTATGGATCTGAAAATTTCAACCTCCATAGCCTTTTGCTTCTCTATTCTGTGATAGGTGTTTGCATGCAGGTGATTCTTGGGAGCTGTGGGGTTAATCTTTCATCAACTTCAACATCTTCTTCATATCTTCTTATGCCATAATGAGAAGTTCAAGGTTTATAATCCACATGCCTATAGTCTATACTAGAATGTCACCTAACACCCTCAACATCTCTACCCCAATTACTTCTTTCTCCCATTGTCCACTTCTATGTATATATGTATGTATATATATGCATGCATGTATGTATATGTGTGTGTGTGTGTGTGTGTGTGTGTGTGTGTGTGTGTGTGTGTGTGTGTGTGTGTGTGTGTGTGTGTGTGTGTACAGACCAAGAAAAATGAGCAGAGTTAATTATTAATGGGCATTATATTTCCCCTACATACATACATTATATATATACATATTGCCCATTAACTCTGCATTATTTGTGTGCAAGATTTTGAGGTAAGTCAGTTAGCATGGGTTGAGTGAGTTTTATTGTTTTACTATTTAGATTCTAGAATATGTATATAGATGGATCAAATTTTCTATTGTGCTAAGATGCAATAAGCACCCTAAAAAAGTTCTCTCTCTATACATACATATATACAATGAAATTCATTGAAATCCCTTATATTTTCAAACACAAATTTCTTATCTACAACAATATATAAATAAACCATCTTATTCACTTTTGAATCTAGTAACTTTATTTTGCAATTGTAATAGAAAAAGTGGAATGTGTGACATTGGAGAGAGTGCTTTCCTAAAAAATCTATTTCTAAAATTTAACTTTAGTTATGAACATTATCAAGAGACTACAACACTCTTTACCTCTATAACTATTTTTCCTATTATTTTTGACTTTTGGGAGAGACTAGATGATTCTTATGAATGGTAAAAAGTTTTATGTGTCACATTCAAGCCTAGAATTTCTAAAGTGATCCTCTAAAAGATGGCAGCCCTATAAAAGACAATAAAGAACAATGTGAAAGGTTATTTCAATATAGATAATACAAATATTAACAACAAAAAACTATAATAAGTCAAACACGTGCACATATATATAAAAAATTTCTTGAGATCACACAGTACCTGGAATCTAGCATATGTAATTTCACAAATCTTGTTGGAATTGAATTTAGCCTAATAGTTGTGGAATATTTTATAAAACTTCCATGTAGCTTTAGCAAATGTAAAATTCACAAATGCATAGCCCAAATTACATCTATTTTTGCAAAAACCACAACCAAATTAATCTTTTTATTAACTGCACATATTTAAAACCTAATAATTTCATACAAAACTTAATGAAAATTTAATATTCTTGAAATCTATTGGTAAGTATACAAAATCATATTTGGAGAGAGGTTCATTAGCCTCTTTAATCTTCTTATTGCACTACATACAATTCCTATCGAGCAATTCTAGAATCATGTATAGGTTGCAAACAAATTCAATGCAAGAACCTTCATGTGGTTGGCCTTGATTAGTAGAGAATATTGAACTATTCTCAAAACCAAGTGAAGCTCAATATTAACCTATGATTTCATGACAACTAACTATGTGAATCTATTTTGAGCTATGAGAGCATCATACCTATTTAGCTTTTTCTGCCATTTTTTTATTAATACAATAATCTGTCTCAATTCTAATGACTAGCCACCAGTTCCATATAATTTCTACCACAAATTTGTTTCTATTTAAATTTAAAGGTTTCATGGCTAGTTTTCAATCCTATAGCATTTTTTTCACATACACATCACATGTGTGATGATGTCTCTAATAGATAGCCATCACAATTGTGACAGTGTATTGCCCTGTCTGGCTTCAATTCATGATAGCTTTATCGATTGCAATTGCAACATAAGCCCTTTCCATCATAATTTATGATGACAAAAGTTTGATGTCAATCTGATGGGAGCGAATTCTTGTTGGTGTTGCTTAGATGATGGTTGGCCATCGCAATTTAGGCTCAAATGTAGTAGTGCTAATTGAATCCTACTAAGATGGCATGCTTAGTTGCTAAAGTTGATAAAAGTTGGTTATGAAATAAGAGGTTTTTTCATATAAATTTTGAAAAAAATATGAAAGTGAGCACTACACTTGCTATTAGATATTTGCCTAAAATTGTAAAACCTACTAAAATGGTATGCAATGATTGTGTTATGGAAAAGCAGAAGAAAAGTTCCTTTCCAAGTAAGAAGTTTACTACATCAATGAATTTGGAGATAGTACACATAGGCTTGAGTGCCCTTGCAAAGAAAAGAGCATTCTATGGTGAAAGGTAATTCATGTTTCTTGTTTATGATTTTACTAGGATGATGTGGGTAGCATTTCTTAGATATAAATCTAAAGCATTTGAGAAGTTTAATGTGTTCAAAAATAGAGTTGAAAATGAATCTAGAGTGAGGATTAAATACTTACTATCTAATAGAGGTGAAGAGTTTACTTCAAATGAGTTTAATAGTTTTTATGAAGTAAATGGTATTAAAAGACAACTTTCAGCCCCTAAGACACTTGAGTGGAATGGTATAGCAAAGAGGAGAAAGAGGTCAGTTACAGAGGCAACAAGAGGTATGATGTTTGAGAATAATATTTTAAAGATATTTTGGAGAGAATAAGTTAATACAATAATATATACAATGAAAAAAGTACAAATTAGACAAGGTACTGGTAAGACTCCTTATGAGCTTTGGTTTGGACACAACCCTCAGTTAAGTATTTTAGAATCTCTAGGAGTAAGTCTTACATTAAGAGAGAAGATGCCATTAGTAAGTTTGATGCAAGAAGTGATGAAGGTATATTTCTTGGTTATTAATTGAAAATTAAAACATACATATATTTTAATCTAAGAACCAAAACTATTGTTCAAAGCTCAAATCTTAAGGTTGATGAGAAGTTTGGAATTCAAGAAAGAATGCTTGATTATAGTTCTGATGAAGAGATTAATCCAAAGGCTAACCAAGAGAATGTTAAGTTGATTTATTAGATTGACACATATTTGTAGAATGATATATAGATTATGGAACAAAGAGAAGAACTGAGGAGTGAACCTAGAGCTAAAGTAAGAGTTGAGATAGTGACACCTAATAAGAATTTAATAAATAATCGTCATACTGATCAAATCATTGGTAGTAAGGACAAAGGATTGATGACAAGGAACAAGGTACAAAGATAAGAACTATGTTTGATTTCTCAAGTAGAGCCTAAAAGTATAGATGACACTAGTAAAGAGGACTTTTGGATTAAAGCTATGAGAGAAGAATTAGATTAGATTGAGAAGAATGATACACGGGAATTAGTTCCTAGACCTAAGGATAGGAATGTTATTGGAACTAAGTAGGTTTTCAAAAATAAAATGAATGAACAAGGTGAGGCTATGAGAAATAAATTAAGACTGGTATGTAAAGGTCATTTACAACAAGAAGGTATTGATTATAATGAAAAATTTGCACCTATTGCTAGAATAGATGGAGTTAGAATATTTTTGGCATATGCGGCTAACAAGAAATTCAATGTGTATTAGAAGGGTGTGAAATCAACATTTCTAAATGGATCACTTGAAGAAGAAGTTTTCATTGAGAAACTAAAGGTTTTCCTTTGACTAAAGAAGGAGACATTGTCTATAAGCTGGAGAAAGCTTTGTATGGATTGAAACAAGCACCCAGGGCCTAGTAT
Source organism: Cupressus sempervirens (assembly GCA_028749045.1). Taxonomy (NCBI): domain Eukaryota; kingdom Viridiplantae; phylum Streptophyta; class Pinopsida; order Cupressales; family Cupressaceae; genus Cupressus; species Cupressus sempervirens. The sequence goes on along the minus strand of CM053786.1, from coordinate 807,660,244 downwards.
GTGAGGTTAGATAAATATTTGGCAAAACTAGGATTTGCTAAAGGTACTACCGACAATAACATATATTTGAAAGAGAATGAGAATGGTTTACTGATTGTTGAAGTGTTTGTGGATGATATAATCTTTGGAGGTGATGATGAAGCTAGTGAAGCATTTGCCACCAAAATGAATAAGGAATTTGAGATGAAGTATTTCTTGGGGTTGCAAATTGTGCAGAATAGTGATGGTATTTTCTTATCACAGAATAATTATCTAAAGAATATGGTTTGGAAAGTTTTAAGCCTCTTGGAACACCTATGGTAATTTATCATAAGTTATCTAAAAAATATGAGACACTTACTATTGAGTAGAAGAAGTACACATATATGAGTGGAGGTTTGTAATATTTGACTTACACAAGACCAGATATAGCTAATTTAGTTAGCATTGTTGTGAGATTTCAAATTGATTCCAAAGAATCACAATGTGCAATAGTAAAAAGGATTTTCAAATATTTGAAGGGCCACCTGATTTTGGGTTATGGTATGAAAAATCAAATGCCTTTACCTATGTGCATATATTGATATGGATTGGGTAGGTAGTATGGATGACATAAAGAGTACATGTGGTAGAGCATTTTTCTTAGGAGGAAGATTGGTTTCTTGTCTAAGCAAGAAACAAGATTGTATTTCTCAGAGCACAATAGAAGTAGAGTGTGTAGCAACAAGGAATAATTGCAATCAGATTATGTGAATGAAGCAAATATTGAAGAATATTGGAGTTGAGTTTATAGATCCTGTTATCATGCATTACAATCACACAAGTACAATGAGTATGTCTAAGCATCATGTGTTACACTCTAAGACAAAACACATATTTATTATCATGTTTTGAGAGAGAAAGTTGCATAGAAGGAGATCATATTAGAGTATATCAGTACAAAGGAGCAAATAGGAGATATATTTACAAAGCCTTTGCTAAAGGATACATTTGAGTATTTGAGAGGCATGCTTGGGATTATGCCCTTGTCTACGTTTGAGTATTTGATGAAAAAATTGCATCAATCTAGTGGTACAAAGCACTATTATTTATTTGGACTAGATGCTTGATGTTTCCTCTATGAGTTGAGTCGTGAAGTATTCTTGGAAATTGGTATTTAATAGTGTCTTTGGACACTTCAACATGTTGAAGATATTTTTGTAGCAGAATTGACATAATGATGCATTTGTTATTGATTTGAATAGGGGAGAAGATGTACATGATAAACATCCTATGGAGAGAGTATTGATGGGGTAACAACACACTAATGGGCACTGATGGGGAGTTGTTCCTAAGTTTTAGATTTGATGGATGAAGAGGATTTGAGAATAAATATCACATCAGTAGTGATATATATATTTGGTATTCATGGAACCTAGATGTTTTTCATCAATGTTGCTATCAACGCAAAAGGGGGAGAATTTTAGCATGAATGCTAATGATATTCCTATGGGGGAGCATCCTAGCATTGCCAAAGCATTTGGGAGCTTGTTGGCATGATTGTGTATTGCATTCATGACTATGCTTGTCATTGATATCAACATGCTTATGAATATGTGAGGATAGACATAACAATAGACAAATATTGAGATCATGAGGTTCGAGGAATGAAGATGAGGAAAAGGGTAGTTGAGGACATGTTCTATAGAGTGTCATGATGATTTCAATAAGAGCGCATGAGGAAATATGAAGAAAATTGGCAGTTATTCAAGATTTATTGAAGATAGAGGTCTGGAAAAGTTCTTGAGAAGTGGTTTCTGATAATTGGATTATATCTCCTAATAGAGATTAAATCTGGTTAAGTGTAGTTAGACATAGGAAGAAGACATGATGATGATGGCGTGGTTGATTGCACTAAGTCTGAGGTTACATGTGTGAAGAATTGTAAAGACTGTGAGTCAACAGTGTAATGTAATTATGAAAAGATGGATTTTAATGTGTATTATATTATCTCAATGTGGTCCTATTGTAATTATAAATTGAGAAAGCCTTAAGGTTGAATCAATTAATTAGTGTGGGTACTTGGTATAAAGGAAAGTTATTTTCCTTTTGGATGAGCTTTGTAAGTGGTTGTGCAAGCAATTATAAGTGAAGTTTGTGTAATGCAAGTGAGCAAACCTGGATGTAAGATCTGGTGAATTTGATATTAAGCATCTTGAGATTAGACAAGTGTTTGGTGTGGATAACGCACGTTGAGCTTATAGAGAGATTGTATTTGGAAAAGAGATGGCAGTAGATAGTTATTTATTGGTATTATTTTGCAAAGGATAGTGCAAAGGCCAGTTGGATAGTGAGTTTATTGGTCTTGCCCCTGAAGATGTTTGGACAATGGGTGCTTCTACCTTCCACAACTCCAAATAGGGTCGACACAACTCTTAATAGGGTTGGAATCTCCTCACATGAATTCAAAGTCTCTTAACAAGGACTGATATGCACTTAGTGTATTTCTTGACTCCGAATAGGGTCCATCCTCTTACAAGGAACTTATATATTAGTGCATAATTTTTTAAATACCATCCCCACCAAGGTCTTCTCTCTAATCAAGGGTTTTTGTAGTTAAAAAATATGGTCTTACTGTGTATGGTTATCCTCTTATAGTTTTTGCGCTTGTTGATTACATGTTTCAGATTTAATAAGGTTAATAATAGTTGTTTTAATTGGGTAACTAGTTCACCTCCCCCTCTCAATTATCTTGGTGGAGTTTACTTTCTACAATGATTGCTATTAGTCTTATGATCAAGGTTTGGACTCAACAATACAATTAGGCTTAAGAATTATGATCATGGATAGGGTTACATTTAGTAGTGTAGTTAGGGTTAGAGTTAGAATTGTGATTAGGAGTATGGTTAGGGTTAGGATTATGGTTAGACATTGGATTTAGGTTAGGACTAGGATAACTCATTGAGTTAGGGTTAGATATAGAGTTATAGTTGGGGGCACACTTACGATAGGGCAATTGTTAGGATTATAATTATTGCTATGCTTAGGAGTAGACTTAGTGTTAGGGTTTTATACTTGGAAAAAGTGAAGGGTTAGGAATAAGATTCAAGTTAGGACTAGGAAATATTGATTTAGTTAGGGTTAGCCTTAAAGCTTAGGAATTACGATTGGGGAAAGGGTTGCATTTAGTAGCAAGATCAGGGTCATAGTTAGATGTGTGATTAGGAGTAGGGTTTGGGTTAGGGTTAGATTTATGGCTTAAGAATTATGATTGGGGAAAGAATTGCATTTAGTAGCATGATAAGGGTTTGGGTTAGAAATATGATTAGGAGTAGTATTAGGATTAGGATTAGGGTTAGGACCAAGATTACTTATTGAGTTAGGGTTAGATATAGAGTTATGATTAGGTGAACACTTACAATAGGGAAGCTATTATGATTATAATTAGTGTTACACTTAGGAGCAGACTTAGGGTTAGGGGTTTAGAATTAGTATAAATGAAGGGTTAGGCATAAAATTATGGTTAGGAATAGGAAATACTAATTGAGTTAAGGTTAAATTTAAGACTTAGGAATTACAACTAGGGGAAGGGATACATTTAGTGATAGGGTTAGGGTAAGAGTTAGACTTATGATTAGGAGTAGTATTAGGTTTAGGGTTAGATTTAAAGCTTACAAATTATGATTGGAGAAAGGGTTACATTTAGTAGTATGGTTAGGCTTAGAGGTAGATGTATAATTAGGAGTAGAGTTAGGATTAGGCTTACGATTATTCTTAGTATTATGATTAGACATAGGATAAGTGAAGGGTAAGGACCAAGATTACTCATTGAGTTAAGGTTAAATATAAAGTCATGACAATAGGACAATTTTTAGGATTATAATTAGTGATATAATGTATAATGATGCTTAATATGTTATTATAACACCTTAGGTTAGTATTAGTTCTATTGTTACACCTAAGGTTAGTCTTATGATAGTTATTAGGTTACATTTAAGAATTTTGTTATGGTTCATTCTATTATGGTGAAGGTTATTATTAGGTTGTTGCTCTTGTTTTGATCAATGTTAACTCTACTATTAAAATTAAGGCTAGCGTTAGTGTAAATATTAGGTTATTTTTTATGCGAGTTAGTTTTATTATGACACTATGGTTGGTGTCAGTGTTATTTGTGTACGTAAGGTCAGTGTTAGGGGAGCTATTACATTACATTTAATAAGTTTGTTAGGGTTCATATTATTGTTATAGTTACAATTACTATTAGGGTTCTTTGTCATATTACAGATAATGTTAGTGCTATTGTTACACTTAAGACTAGTGCTAGGTTAGTTGCTAGGTTTTTTATTTGGGTTAGTATTTTTGTGACATCTATAGTTCATGTTAGTGCTCTTATTATACCTAAGATTATTAGGAGAATTGCTAGGTTTTATTTAAGAATTTTCTAGGTTTTGTGTTATCATTGGGGTTATTACTCCTATTACAACTAACATTAGTAATATTATTGCACTTTAGGTTAGTGTTAGGGTAATTGTCAAGTTAATGTTTTATGTGGGTTAGCCCTATTATAATACCCATGATTAATGATATTTGACACCTATTTTTTTAATTTTTTTTTATAATAATGTGCTCCCTCCCTCTCCCATTTCCTCCTATTCTCTCCAAAGATTATCTTTTATCACCCCCCTATCTCTCCCTAATCTTTAGAAACACCCCTTGATCACTCTTTCTCTTCCTCCTTACTCTCTAGATACAACCCCTTCTCCAAGTGAGGGAATTGTCATTTGGAGGAGGAAGTAGGCAACCAAGTAGGAGCATGAGTAGCAAGGGGTGTCCAACCAAAAATATTAGTAATAGCAAGTGGCATCCAACCAACAAGAGCAATAAGAGTAGGGGTGACCATATGGAGCCATGACACATTGGAGAAACAAAGTGACACTAATGACTATCATTTCCTCTACTAAGAGAATGGTAGGGAGCCTTGGACCTTAGAGTGTGCAACTAATCGACGAAGGAGCTTCGGCCATGCCGGTGGCCATGTGATGGAGAATAGTCAATAGAGGTAGGTTTTGGAGGCACCTTAAAAATAATACATGGGTTATTTCTCCAATGGGTAAGTAGCTCCTGAAGGTGGGCCACCTCAAGCGCAACCATGTTGGCTTGCACTTGAATCTGTATCATAATATTGTTACAAATATATACCTTAGTGTAAATAGCTACATTAATATCAAGAGAGTTGTGAGAGAAAAGAACAACATTTATATCTTTCTAGAGAGTGAACAAGATCTCCATCCTAAAAGCATGCCAAATATGGGTGTACTTGAAAGGAATTTAAGGTGAATCCCCCTTGCAAAATTATATGCCAAGAGAAAGGTTTTGGCCTAAAAGGAATGAAAAAATCAAGAATCTAGCTCCAATATTGCTAAGCTGTTATACAAAAAAATAAAAATGAACAAAAGTTTATGGTTATCCACAAAAAGAACACATGGGATTAGAAACACTTAGATGCTTGAGCCGCGAACCTAGGGGAAAGCCCTAGAAAAGAACACACCAAGCAAACTGCTCTATCTTTGGCTCAACGATGACATTCCAAATATTACTAAAGTAAAACCCTCAAGTCCTTTGGGAAGACTACAAGTGCCAACACTGGTTGAGAGTGTTAACCATTGGAAAATGGGGCATTAACCACTGGTATTGAATCTTAGGCTTATAGTTGATAAGAGGAGTGCAAGGATACCGCATTTCTAGTATTTCTACCATATTTGTGAAGGTATGAAAAATACAAAGACCTTAAATGTCTTCCAATTTGGATGAGACATGCATAATTGACATTACATGTCCTCCCAAGATCTAAGGCTCATAGTACCCCTAGAAAACAAATCCTTAGGCATTCTAATACCATGCTTATAGAAGCATAGAGAACTAACACCATGGATTTTAGCAAGTGGAACCCCTTCAATAGTAAAAAGGGGAGACCACCACATATTCTATTGATTTTTGGACTAACCATCCCTGAACCCATCTCCAGCCTAGTGAAGCCAGGGCTTGATAGATTTCTAGGGTTGCTAGACACTTTTGTTGACAAAAGTGCCCTGGATATGTATAGGCTTAGACATAGTAAGAAGGATTTGAAATCCAATCCCCTTCTAGGTTTGTATATTGATAGGAAAAATGGAAGAAATGAAATGTTTGAGAAGCACCTTCCAAGCTTTGTCTCTAGTAATAGCACAAATCACCCATTTGGCACAAATAGTAGTACCCTATGAAATCTCTAGCTATTAGCTCCTAAAGCCTAGAAGCCTAGAGAAAATTATGAAGTAATTTCTCAAGCTTCAAGTAAGAAGCTTTAGAAGGCACCTAACAAAATGAATATTACACATGAGTAGCAACCAACACTTTGGAACAAACTTTGAATTTACTAGCCAAGGAGAGTGGCTCGGTAATCCAGTATTGAATTTTCTTCTCGATCTTAGCAAGCACAAAATTCCAAAAGTTTAGAGCAGAAGCTTGAAAAGAAAAAGGAATGCCCTAGAAACCAAAAATCTCACCATGTTGAATCCATTATTAGTTGTACTTAGAAAACCAAGGAGGCACAGTCAGAAAGGACTATTGGTAGCAAAGAGTTTTGGGCCACTGAATGATCGAACTATAGGCAACACAAAAAGTGTCCAAGCACTAAAGAGAATTAGAGATATTATCCACCTCCTTAAGGAGAGTGAGAAAGGAATAATCTAGAAAATGCCCATTCACAAGCTGAGCAGGTGAATAGGTAGGGAAATTCCATGAACAAGACTTGAGGAAACAACATTAGTTAGTAAGTAGCCAATACCTTCAATAGCAAGCACATTAAGAGCAAGGGCCAAAGGAAACCCTTGACAAATAGACCTATGTAAGGTAAAGACATCAGATTGGTGCCCATTGATGGTAATGAAATCAAAGGCATCACCAAAGAGCATTTCCATGGAGTGAATGAACATAGGACCAAATCCTAGTGCCTGAAGCATTGCCAGAGTGAAAGGTCACTCAATGCATTTGTAGGCTTTAGAAAAATCAATCTTGATAAAGAGGCTTGCTACTTAGAAGTCATGGCCCATTCCATTCCTTTCCAAACCACAAAGATATTGTCAAGAATGTACCTAGATTTGATAAATCTAGTTTGCTTAGGCCAAACAACCAGAGGCAGAATGTGATAGATCTTAAGAGTGAGGGCCTTAGCCATGATCTTGTAGGAGACATTAAGCAACGTAATTGGTCTCCAATTGCAAATATCTCCAGGGTCACCTTTTTTAGGAATGAACTTAATATTTCCTTTTTTAATAATATATCCCAAATATTTGGAATGGAAAACATTTAGTAAACCATATGCAGGTCAGGACCAATATGTTCCCAAAAGGCTTTATAAAATTAACACAGAAAGCCATCACACATTGGGGCCTTGTCATCCACCATGGAAAAGATGAGTTCCTTGAGGTTGTTGAGGGTGACCATCTTCTCACAAAAGCCTTGGTGTACAAGTGAAAACCTATTTTGAGTAGTAGTAGCACACTCCATAAGAGCATCCTCTCTGGCCATAAAGTTTCTTTGAGATGGAAATACTTACTCATAATGCCAAACAAAGGCTTGAAGAATGTTTAGAAGATCAGAAAGAACCACCTACCCTTCTTTGATTTTCTTAATCCCAACAATGGTATGAAGAGATTTGAGAGCTTGGAAGAACTCCTTAATAGCATGGTCACCAACTTTGAGCTAGTGGAGCTGAGCCTTGAGTTACTCCCCTTTAGTAGAATAGCTATCAACAATTTTCTTTTGGTGGTGAAGATTAGTTAGGTGGACCTAGAGTTCAACATCAAAAGGATTTAAGGTTGGTGATGTGGAAGCATCACAAATAGCCTTGGTGTTAGCCTCATAGGAATGTCGATGGTACATAGAAAGTTTCCTGCCATAAATACAAAGAAATATGGTAGTGCAATTAATGGCATCATTCCACCATTGAATCCAACTAGAGTGGTTTTTGGTCCAAGGATCCAAGTTCCAAACTCAAAAAATATGTTTCATAGTGGGCTCATGCCCGAGGAATGATGTGTTGAGAAAAAATGCATTTTACAAGGATGTTGTTGAGTTGTTCACCATTCAATAGTAAAAATAATGGGATAGTGGTCTGACAGAGTCACATCAATCAAAGGGGTGATAGGTAATTTCCTTTCTTCCAAGAAAGCAAAAAAGGACTGGGCAGTTACCATGACATGATCAAGCCTCTTAAAAATTCTATCAGAACTAGCCCAAATATTAAACCAAGTGTGTCACAACCCGTCAAAATGATGGTGGTTGGCATTGGGATTAAAAAGACCCAATTTATTGTGCATATAGTACCAAGATTCTCTCTCCCCCGATATCTTGAATTGAAAAATCCCATCTTTGTTAGATGCCAACTCAACCACATTAAAGTCCACATAGATAACTTGGGTGGAAGTAGGGAGGCAATCCACCATCTAATGCCATAGATGAGATCTTTCCACAACATCATTGGGAGCATAAACATTAACTAGGCCAAAAGAATGATTATTGAAAGACAAACAAATCCAAATGATTCTCTACATGGGGTCAGATCCATGAGAAATAATAGAAGAAAGTAAATGAGGGGAAATCATAGTGACAAATCTACATCTACCGAATCTGTGGTGTAAAGAAAAAGCCACACCATTAGCCAAATGACTTGGCATGCAACATAGAGAAAAAAATAAGAAACCTTAACTCCATGGAGGCATAAAACATCTAGGTTACCTATTCTATGATGAGCATCACAAATTTGATATTTTGTGGGGAGGTTTGTTAGACCTCTAACATTCCATGACAAAAAATTCATGTAAAATGAACTTTCATGTTAGCCTTGTTCTCAAGAGAGGAGAAACTATTTTGTAATAGTGTTGAGCCAGATCTGAAGTTAGGAGGAAAAAATCCCCTTCAGGGATAACCCTCTACTTTCCCATATTTCTATTTGAAAGTTCTGCATGCCCAAAGGGGTTGCAACATTTCCTTAAAGGTTGAGACAAAATTGTTGATGCTGCTTGTAGAGTGTGAACCAAAGGTAGTTGTAAATCACTCTAAACAACCTCAATCCCCTACTAGTTAGGGTTTGAAGTGTTCGATGGAGGGAGTGAAAGGTCCACCACCAAAGCAAAGGAAGATGTGGTATCTAAGGCTATCGATGTCACAGACAAAGAGGTTGGTATAGGTGTTGAAACATATTTATCTTTATAGACCACTATAGTCCGGTTCTCTTTTTTTGACACATTAGGGGGCTTAGCAGGAGCATCATTATTCAAGGGTTTCATATAGGGAACTGCAAGAGGGAATTCCTTGATCTTATAATCATTAGACTATAACAAATAATAAGTATTAGGGAGATTAAGATACAACACCTTCTAGGTGAGGATGGTTGCACCAACTTGAATATCCATAGTTTCCTCTAAGTCCTTAGAAAGGTCAACTTCCACACACACTTGTTTATGAGGATGAGTGTCAACAAAATGCTCTGACTCCATGCAAACCACCTTACAAAAGTTTGCACAATAGCTTGGATAAATGACCAATAAGGTAAGGGAAGCCCTAGGAATTTCACCTAGATGGGAACTTTCAACTTCTTATCATTTAAGATAGAAAAGTCTTGAGACCAACACTAGAAAATTAGTAGGGAAGTCCTAACTATCCATGAATTTTGATTAAACATGACATCTACTTGGGAAGGGTTGGAAAAATGAAAAATGAAAATCCTTTCATGAGGCTTTGAACACCCTCAAACCAAACTCTGTGAGGAGTCCATATTTGGCAACCCAATCTTTAAGCATACTTTTAGGGGGAGATCTTCCCACAAAATAACCAATCATAATATGCTTTTCAAGAAAACTACAAGCACTATCAAACTCTTGATCATTAAGGAAAATATCAAGGGAAGCCATACCTTGTGAAACACCTTTGGGAAACACTTGCAAGGTTGTTTATTTTGAGGAGGCACCATTAACATCCACAATAGCAGCTCTAGCACTAGAAAAAACTATTGAGATGAAGTCGACCATAACCATTATGTACCCCTAAAAAAATCCTACAATAAATGAATTATAAAAGCCAAAGAGTGTAGAGAAAGTTAGTAGGAGAACCATACAACACATGAAACCCTAGTAGAGCTCATTCTCACCAAAATGGTAAATATTTGGTTCTATCCTAAGAAAATTTGACTAGAGGGACTTCCTAGATTTTTTTCAACTTCCTTATTTTTGAAAGAAGTACCATTATCATAAATAATGTAGAAGGAATACCTAAGCAAGAAAATATATTTTGAAGAATAAAATCACAACTAACCTCAGTTGTAATTGAGTGAAGGGGGACAAGTTCAACCCATTTTGTAAAATAATAAGTGGTTGTCAAGATATATGTATGTCTTTGGGAGGAAGGAGTAGAAATCATAACAATAAGATCTAAACCCCAAACATTCAATGTCTAGGATGCCACCTGAGCACAAAGAATAGTATAAGGAGCATGAATAAGATTACCATGTTGTTGACACTGTGAACACCTTTTCAGAAAGGAAAAAGAACAATTTCCTTTATTTTCCAATAGTATCCCATTCTTAATAAATTATTTACCAATGAATTTCCACCAAAATGCTCATGAAATAATCCAACATGATCTTCTTGTAAAGCTATCATGATTTTCATATTTTCTAGAAATCAGAACAAATGGCCATCATAGGATCTTTTATAAAGAGTATATAAAAGAATGATATATCAAAGGGATAATTTTCTAATATAATTATGAGCATTATGAGAGACAGATTCTAAAAAAGCTTCCATCTTTTAAGTGCTAAAAGATATTAGAAAACCACTCATTTGAGTGTAGATTAAAGAATTAAATTACCATGGAACCATTCTTAGAAACAATAGGTTTTGGGGGAGTATGAATAGTGATATGGACATATTTATTATCATCACAATATAACAGAGATGCAACACTAGCCACAACATCAACACATCTATTATCTTTTCTAGGTACCAATTGAATATCATAAGATGAAAATTTGGATAGTAAATCAAGAGTGAGGTCCTGATACTTTGTCATGTTATCATTCTTAGCTCGATATAAACCTTTTATATATTCTTCATAGTCAATTATGATTCACCAAAAATATCCAAATGCTTAATTTGAAGGGATGAGAATGCTCATAATAAAATAATAAGAGCCTCATATTCCACAATATTATTTGTGCATTGAAAAGTGAGATTATAAGTGTACCATCTTAAAATGGATGCATTTTCCTTTTTAAGACTGTTTAGCTCCCTCTTCATAATTCCTTCTTCAAGCCATGGATATTCTTGTGCTCAATATCCTTTTCTCCTCTCTTCACCCTCTTTCCACTCTCTTTCTGCTCTCCTAACCTAATCTTTGGGACTAGGTCAACCTATACTAGACTACATCAACCTAGATTGACTTAGTCCCCAATGATTTTGTGGCTTGGGGCTCATAAGATCTTAGGGGTTTAATTAATTTCTTTTACTTTCTTATCCTTGTATTATTTTCCTGCCTGAAAAATCATATTTAAGAAGAATTGAAGGCTTCATTTTCATAATACATCTCATCTCACTCATCTAGGCCCTTGATCTTAAGTTAATATTTCCACCTTTTGCATTCAAGGAGTTCAAGTATTCAAGATTTTCAAGCATTCAATCAAGGATATTTCTATCTAGTATTGAAGGATCCTTTGTGAGCATTCCCTCTTCAAGATCTATCTTATCATTTTCCATCTAGAGAGGAGATCTACATTTAAGCATACATCATCTTCTTTATTTATGAATTTTTACATCCATGGCACCATGATGAGATTATGGTAGATACGTTGAAAAGTGTGGAGATACCCTACATTCCCAATTCAAGGTCTTGAATACACTTACATACAAAATCCTCATTGACAAGGGTTTTAAGAAAGGTGACTCCTAAAATTTATCTTGTCTTTCAGTCATTTACATTTACATTTCTCAATTATTGTTAATTCCTTAACCTATGGCTTGAGCAAGGAAATCCCACATCAAACCCCAACCAAAAAACCCTTATTTTCTATGTTTATATGCAGGATACTAATTGAGCTTATAGATTTGGAAGCTACTCTTTAGGAGCTTTTTGGAGAAGTTGGTTACAAGTCATCAAACTAGGTCAACCTAGTTGTAGGGTGCCTTTCCAAGTCAACCTATACCTTCAGTATTCTTTTCTGGGAAGATTTTTGGGTTTTGTTCCTTTCATTGTTTCATTTTGAGATTCACAAATGGATATTCAAAAATAGTTGAGATCTATGAGTTTAATACATCATCCTTTATGCATTTCAAGGTGATTATTTTCTATTTTTTTTTTCCTTCATATACTTACACTAGATCTATATCTTAATTGGGATAATTATATACACATAGAACCTAGATTTGTATTATTTAAGCAATTGGTTCAAATTTACATTCACATTATCCTATTAAGGGCCAAAGAGTACATTTCCTTGTGTTGTATTCCCCTTTATAATTAAAATTTAGCACTGGTTCACTTCTTCCTTTGGGTTCTAGCTAATCTAATTCGACCCAAAAAGGGTGAAGGCAATACAAAAGTTGGCACTGCCCACTAATAGAAGTGATTTGAAGTCCTTCTTTGGTCAAATCAATTTTCTAAGAAGTTTTGTGCCTAAATTTTTTGAAAAAGTGAGATACATGTTGGGTATGATGAGTGAAAAACATCCCTTTAGATGGCAGGAAGAGGGCAAGAAAGCTTTTGAGGATATTAAAACAACTATTTCAAATGCACCTATGCTGGTAAGTCCTAATTTTGAAAAAGATTTCATTATTTACTGCTATGCTTTAGAATATACTCTGTTTAGCATTCTGACTCAAAAGGATGATAAAGATAATGAAGTCCCAATTTCTTTCATGAGCATTCCCTTGAAGAAACATGAATTAAATTATACTCAAATGGAGAAACATGCATTCACTGTGGTAAAGGCATTGAAGCAGTTTAGGTATTACATTCTACATTCCCATTCAATTGTCTATGTGCTAGAAATAGTGGTAAAAAGTATATTAACTCAACAAGAGATTGGGGTAAATAAAAGAGCTATATGGGTAACTAAGGTTCAAGAATATGATTTAACTACTAAGCCTACTTCCTTAGTAAGAGGATGAGGTTTATTTAGATTGATGGTTGAAAACAAAGATTCACCTCCTGATAATACTAAAGAAGCGCCCACTATTTTTCTAGTAAGTTCAATAGACCCCTAGTTCTCCAATGTAATATACTTTCTGACATATGGTGAATGCCCTCCAAACATGAGCTTTAAAGAAAAATGGAATCTTAGGTTGAAGGCTACAAAATATGTGATTTCTAATGGTATTTTTATAAGAGGGGGATGGATGGAACCTTTTTGAGATGTGTAGATGCAAAACAACAAGAAAAGTTGTTAAGAGCATATCATTTAGATGTATGCGGAGGGAATTTTTCATCTATGATGACTACTTCAAAAATCCTCAAGAATTGCTTCTACTGGTTGGGTATGCTCAAAGATGCTTACAAGTTTGTAAAAAATTGTGAAAAATGCTAACTTTTCACTAGGCACCCTCAGCTGGTAGCCTTACCCCTTAGGCCAATAGTGATCAATGAACCCTTCTGTCAATGGGGAATCAATTTCATTGGACCTTTGAGTCCTCCATCCAATGCTGGGCATGTATACATATTAACAACCACTAATTATTTCACCAAATGGGTGGAAGCTATCCCAACCAAGAAGGCCAATTCTCAAGTGGTATGTGAATTCTTATTTAAATATATATTTGTTAGGTTTGGGGTTCCTCAAAAGATAGTCTCAGACAATGCAACCTATTTTTCATCAGAAGAGATTTCTCTTTTTTATTATGAGCATGGCGTATCCCTAGCTCATTCATCAACTTATTTTGCTCAAGGGAATGGTTAGGAATAATCTAGTAACAAGAACTTGGTTGTAATAACGAACAAGCTAGTAGCTGATAATCCCCAAAATTGGCACAAAAAACTATATGAAACATTGTGGATTGATTGTATTACCCCTAAAAGGGCCATTGGCATGGCTCCATTTGAGTTGGTATATGGAATTGGTGCTCAAGTATCCCTACCTCTAGAGTTGTCTGCTTTGAAATTGCAATCTGTGATTGAGGATAAATTTTTTCAAGACTCTTTAGAAAAGAGAATAATGTATTTGAACAAAGTAGAAGAAGAAAAGGAAAACCTTGTTGATCATATTACAGAGCATCAGATGAAGGTGAAGCAAATTTTTGATATGAGAACTAGGCCTTGTAGTTTCCTAAAAAATGATGAAGTCCTTTTGTGGGATAAGAGGATGGGACCTAAAGGAGCACATGGAAAATTTGATTCCCTCTTGAAAGGGCTGTTTATTATCTCTGAAGTTGTTGGTCCAAACACTTTTTGTCTAAGTTACCCAGATGGCACGATTTTTCCCTTTACCTATAATGGGCAAGATTTGAAGTTAATAGGGATCTAATGTCTTAAAGGTCCCGATCTTGTACATACCTTTTCTTTGTGGCTTTGTTTTTGTTTGTTTTTTTTCTTCCCATTGTTTTCTGTGTAGTTCTAGTGCTATTTTTGTTTCTAGTTTTTAAAGTTCTTTGTGTACTCCACGTACCTAGTCCCCAGTTAGAGCCCCTATTAGCCATATTATGAGTCGCCCTATTTTGAACTTTTCTTAAGTTGCCTGTCTAGTCATCAAAGCTTCTTATTGTCACTTCATGTTCTCCCAACCATTGAAAACATTGTATAAAGTCTCCTGAAGCTTCCTATCATTCCTTGTGTTTGACCGAACCTCTTTGAACCACTTTGAACTTCAGTTCAAAGTAGTTCAAAGAAGTTCAATCAAAAGTTTTATGCTGACCTTTGTCTTCTGTAGGTAATTTGCAAGACTACAAAGTTTTCTTTTGAACTACTTCAAACCCCTTTGAATCTGGGTTTGAAGCAGTTTGAAGTGGTTCTACAACTAAGGTTTTTTGGCAAAAATTGATTGTGGGTTGATGAAGCCGCTATTTTCACATGACATAAATTACCACATTAGGAGGTAATAATTCAAAAGAGTGCCTTAATTTAAAGCATGGGAAAATGCCCTCATGATTTAAAGTGGAAAATCTTTTTGCCAAAAAAGAAGGATTCAGTGTTAGATAAAGTTAATCATTGTCAGTACAACCACAAAGGGAAGTATTTAATAAAAGGTCACATCGAGAGATTTCAAACATATGAGCCTAGCCATAGTTGATCTGTCATGAATGCCTCATTATGAGGCTGTACTTTCGCATGTATGTTATTTTTCCCTTAAAAAGAGCATAGTTTTTCCTTTTGTTTATCATGTGAAAAGGAGATTTGAAGAAGGAGCTACTAGGAGACAAGAAAAAAGGTTATTTTACTTGGCAAGTTGTAGGTGAAAACATAGAAAAACCTTCTTTTTGTTCTACTGTTTGTGTGCATTTCCAAATAGAATCAGTTTGTGGCCTTGCTTTCCTTATTTAAAATGAAATCTATGTTACATTTCTTTGGGAATGTGTCAAGTTTGGAATGTAAGAGACCTATTATTTGTGATACCAATTTATAAGGTGTTAGGTTGGAAAATTTACAGTCGAATTTCCTTGAGTGAGCTGATGAATTGAATGGTTGTATGGAAATCTTGACTAGTGGTCTGATTGAAGCCATAACTTTCCCTCCTGTCCTGTTAAGCCTTGAATTACTCCAACTCTGTATTGATCATTATGATGTGAGGAGTAAAAGTATATTAAAAAAATATGGAGAACCTATGCTATCAATATCCAGGGAAACTATTGCCTCAGTGTTACATCTACCAGAAAGAACATTCGTTGCATTTTCTCCCATCCAATCCCTAGTTGAGTACTAAGAAACCCCAAGAGAATAACGAAACATCCTAGCCAGGAAATGGACAATAACTAATTATGGTGAAGGTTCAAGTTTACCTAAGATACTCACAAAAGATCACCTAAAACCCCATATTCATGATTTTGTAGTGTTGTTACATCGAGTTAAGGGTTCAACCGACTTCCTTCTTTTTGAAGAATGGATGTTTCATTATGTTGAAATCATTTTAAAGGGAGAACAATGGATGGATTGGGCTGAAATAATTGCTAGCTCATTAAGAACATAGCTTAAGGAAACTAAGGAGAATTTTTATATGGCCTCTTATCTCACATACTACATTGCTTGTGTTAGTAATCTTACTTCCCTACCTCATGAAATTTGGAGTGAGGAAATAAAAGTCTATCAATATTGTCCCCTAATTCAAAGAGATAAAGTGTTAGCAAATTTTAGAAAGGTATATGATGTATTGGTAGAAAGTGTGCATTTATCTCTAAAAAAGGCACCCATGCCCAGATTATTCTCAAAAGCCTAGAGATTGATTCAAAACTATGTAAGCTATTACATATAGTTCCCTAAGTTCACCTATTTAAGAGTAGGTGGGTTTTAGGATGAGCTAGTGAGGTTATCACATTATGCACTTGACTATTTTGTTTTAGCTAAGGTTTGCAGGTAGTTATTCTCTATCATTAAGGATAATCTACCTCAAGAGAATTGGTAGTTGGTGTTTCCTATCAAACTTGGCCCTTTGACTTGTAGTAGCATGATCAATGCTTCAGTCATAGGAAGTAATTTGTTCAGTTTTGGTTTTGGGTCTTACCAAGGAAGAAGGGATTTTGACAATAAAGGATATGTGGCTCAAGCTCTTGGTTTGAAGGGTTGGTCATCCATAATCCCACACCCGGAGGACTTATGGTAGGACTATAAAAATGAAGAAGAAGTGTTAGAAAGAGACCACTCAAGATTAACACTTCAACAAATAAATTCCCTTAAATTGAAATTTCAACTAGAAGGAATAGTTGAAGATGGTTCAGACATTGTTGAACCTGGGTGGGAGGAAGCTAGTGAGTCAAGGCAATTAGAAGTGGATTGGAATCAGGAAGAAGAAGATGATATAAATCTAAGAACTAGATCCATTCTAACCCATATAGATAATTGGCTAAGGAGGCAGAGCATGAAAGTAGTCAATGAATTGTCTCCAAAGACAGTTTCTTTTTCTGAACCACTAACCTTTGACATCCAAGTTTCATCTCTTGTTGTGGGTGCTGTATTGATTCCTGGTTAGCAGAAAAGGATGCCAACTCATACATAGAACACAACTCCTCGAACTAGATCTAAAACCAAATCTGAAGCTTGTATGCAGCAAGAAGTTTAGAAGGAAAAGATGTTGACCCAAAGACAAGATTCAAGTTATGGTCTTGGTTTCTCAGATAATCCTGATGGTGATGTGCAATTTATTGAAGCTCCTAGGGAGACCAACCTAAATTCATGACTCCTACCTGGGATACCCAAGAAATCTTTGATAATCCCACTGTCCCATCCTAGTTGTCTAGCTCAGTCAGTAAGAAAAGGAATTTGTAGCCAGTATGTACACCTGTAAAGGACATTGTAACAAAATATGTGACACTTGGTTCCAAAGTTAAAAAGCTAAAAATTGATGCCCATTT